>JASANP010000978.1:0-31044 GCA_030849625.1 Wallacemonas sp. TrypX
CCAGAGGAGCAGGCTCCGCGGCAACGCCCCTGTGCGAATCGCTGTCCATGGGAGGTGAAGCGACCGTGCAATTTTGAGGTCCGCCCCCGCAGCCAACGATCACGTCAGCGGTCGGGCGGCGCACTAGTGTGTCTGTCTTGGTGTCGCTGCACAATCCCTCGTTCTCACGCGAGAGGGAACGGCTCATAAACGTGCACGTCGGCGAGAAGCACGCACACTCTGTGCGAGAGAGATAGAGTGAAAGCGCTGAACACAACAAGACAGCAACGATGAAGGGTGGCCAACCAGCCAAAACAACAACAACAACAAGTCAGCGAGGGTGATAGAATAACAACAGCGAAATCCAACAATCACAAGAACAGGAGGCAAAGGATATGCGTGTACGGGCGTTAGAGAGAGGGAGAGAGAGAGGGAGGGCACCACTGTTCAGGCGTTCTTCTACAGAGGAGAACGATATAGCTAAACAGAGAAGAAAACAAACGAAAGACAGGAGTCACCCGCGATTAGCTGATCCAACACGCGTCAATGGAATAGTTAAAAGAAAAAAGAATGACACGTGGAAGGGGAACGTATCCGGCCCGTGGCTTGCTTCCGCGCCGCGCACACCCACTGACAGACAGACAGACGAGGCAGGTGCAACAGTGTTTTAGCGTACGCACCCTTCAGCAAGAAAGAGAAAAAGAAAGAAGGCTGCCAACGATGTGTTAGGCTGTTGGTGAAAGGAGAAGCAAAAAACAGAGGCACATAGGCAGCTCCGTGGGTGCTGCGACTTGATGTGATTTTTTTGTGGCAGCTGAGTCGGACGGTGACACGCAGGCGCTTGAGCGCAGTTACACCCGGACAGCTGAGGAGAGAAACAACAACGAGAGCACGAAACGATGCACGCAAAATGGTGCGTGCGTGCGAAAGCAAAAAAAAGAAAGAGAAAAACGAAAGGAAAAAAAAGGAAAACGGAAGGAAAAAAAAAGGAAAGGAGTACAATGGGCAATGGCCACACAATTTCTCGGCGTTCTCGGCGAATGTTTGCTCGAAGGCGATTGCCCAGCGTGGGGACGAGTAGAGTAGAGAATAAGAGACATGTGAAGGAGAGAGAAGGAGAGGGAGAGAAACAGGACGGGTATGATAGAGAGAGAGCACAGTCACAGAGGAGAAGAGGTTCTTCTTATTTATCTACTTGTTGGTGCCTTGTGTGTTGTCGCATGTGGAAGAGCGGGGGCGACTGTTGGCATGCGATTCATCGGCCTCGTCAACGTGCCGGCTTGCTAACGAGGGTCACACACACACACACAGCCATTTACGCTGTGGCGACCCGTTGGACGTTGTGCTACTGCTTTGTTTGTTTGCATCTGGTTTACATGAGCCGTGCTCCATCACGGCCAGTATGACTGCGCGCGCACACACACACACACAGACACACTCGTCGTCCACGCTCGACGAACCACGAGAAGTGTACATGTTTCACACAAAAATGGCAGACAACGAGACTGGTGCGGCGGCGTCTACCGTACGTGGGTGGTGTTAGTGGTGGTCACTGCATCTGATCTCCCCCTCCTCTCCCTCTCTGTCTCATCACACGGCGCAGTGTTCGTGGCCGTCGATGCCATGAACCATGTCTGTGAAAGATTTCTCCATCGCCGACTGCAGCTCCTCCGCCTGCGCGACGGCGCGCTGATGATCAGACAGCAGCGCGCCCATCACCGCGTCAGCGCCGTTGTCGGCGGCGGCACGCCGTGCTCCAACGCTCGTCTCCTCACCGCGTTTCACGTGGAGAAGCGAGACCTCCAACGCGGCTGCCCGCGCGTCTGCACGCCGCCACGCCTCGGTCAGTGGAAACATCCCGCCACAGCAGGGGTCGTCCAGCGCGACGGTGGCTGACGTTGTGGACAACCGCCGCCGCTGTGCGCTGCGAGCCTCTGCGCTATCTTCGCGGCGCGCTTCCGCACGGCGGCGCCAGGGATCGAGCTCAGAGACTTCGGTGGCACTGATGGGGTGCAGCCGCGGCACGATTTGCTGTAGTCGCTGCTCAGCGAAGGCATCTGCGAGGGCGAGGAGACGATCCCGCTCGGCGGGCGTGGCGTAGTGATGCACTTTCGCCGCCTTGGCAAGCCTGTTCTGAAAGCGTGCGGCAAGGTGGTTGAGTCGGGATTGGGCGGCGAAGTCGAGCGCGGCCTGACCAGCCGACTCGGCGCCAGCCCCGGCTGTTGCTGTTGTTGGCGAGACGCGGGCCGGTTCGGGGAGCTCGGCTTCCGTGCCGGCGGCAATGATGCTGTGTAGGTGTCGTTGGTACACCGCAATGGACGCGTCGGCCTTGGCGCGCCGCTGCCCTGCTTGCTCAGAGTCCTCGCTGCTGGACAGGTCCGACACGGCGGCCTCGAGATGCGTGGCCTCGTCGCTGGCGGAAGTCACCAGTCGAGAGCCACTCACGGCCCCGTTCGCCCGCGGTGCGGCACTTGTCGGCGTGACTGGCGTGCCCATGCCGCCGTGGCGCGCCACGGCCAGGATAGAGCCGCCGGAGGCGCGTGTGAGGTGGTCCGACGGGGCAAACCGAACAGACAGCCGCGCGGAGCCCTGCGAAGATGGGCGCCGCACGGGGATGGACAGTCTCTCCAGCGAGCCGCGCACGTCGCCGGCTGTTGACCGCCGCGGCACTGCCTCCGACGCGACAGGCCACTCACCACCGCTCCCGCTGCGGGTGCTGGCACTGTCCGTGCGGCGCAGGGCCTCGTGCGGGGGTGTGCGTGTGTCCAGCGGGAGGTCTTCGTCGCGGGAAAAGGGCCATGACACGCGCTGACGTGCCACCGTGGGGCGTGGCGGGCCGTTCGACGGCACGTGCTCGGTGGCGGCACCGATGGAGCCCCTCTCTGACAGTTTCTGCGACGGCTCCAAGGTTTGTGAAGCGGCCGCCGACGCGTCTCGCAGGTAGTACGCCTGGCGCTCGCGCGCGGCCGCCTGGAGAGCCTGCGCGTAGGGCGTGGGGAGCTCTGTCAGTACGACATCTTCGAGCTCATCTGCTGAGGCGGCGTTGGGCACCTGCGCCTGAATCGCGGCCGAGTGCGCGTACGCCGTGAGACTCGGCAGCGAGGAGCGCACCGACGCGGTGTCACTAGGCACGGGCGGCAACTCGCGCAGCGCGTCGTTCGCCAGCGGGGACGTTGCCCACGCCTCGTCCTGCTTTAGCGGTGGAAGCCGCGAGACCGTCGGCGGCGCGCAAGGGGTTCCCGCACTCGTGCTTGTGGGCTCCGAGGACGTCGGCGGCGGCCTGCCCGACAGGACAGAGGACGGGCGCGAGGCGGGTCGCAGAGGAATCCATGTGGGTGGCGTTCTCTCAGGCGTCGTCGTCGTCACCGGCGCACGTCGCGAGGCAGTCGTCGACGCCTCCTCCAACACAGCTTCGCCCTTCTCTGTGACTGGGACGGGGCGGTGCGAGTGCAGGGCACGTGCACACCACTCCTCGCGCGCTCTCAACCGCTCGGCGAGCACGGAGTGTGGCCTGGCCGGCAGATGCCGCGTCACCCGCCTCACCGCTGAGCGAGCTTCGGCGTACTCCTGCGCTGTCCAACCCGGCCCCGGTTCTGACGGGATGCGCGGCGTCGACGACAGTGCCCTTGACTCTGCACTTCCGTCCACGAGGAGCCCCGTCGGCGCGACGCACGCCTGTCGTTGCGATGGGCAGGATCCGGCCGAGAGGGGCTCTGCCACGGTCGCACGTGCCCACATCGCCGCGACGTGCTCCTCGTCGCTCAGCACGGTAGGCACCAGCTGTGCTGGCGACTTGGTTGCTGCCGCCGCTACGGTGGGAGCTCCTTGATGCTTGTCGGCGTACATCGGCACAGCGTGCGGTAGCTGAGGAGCAGCCAGTGAAACCGCCGGCGGTGAGGACGGTGTACCCGACGGTGCCTCCACCGCTGCGAGCAAGGTGAGCGACATCGGCGGCTGCAGGTTCAGTGCGCCGCCTTGCTTGACAGCGCGTTCTAGCGTGTGCAGGAATGCGGTTGACGGGGTAGGCACAGCACCTACTTTGCCGGCAAGGGCCAACTCCGTCTGCGTCACCTCTGTCATATCTCGGACTGTGGATGAGCCGAGCCGAGGTGCGACGTGGGCGTGGCGACTCAGTGGCGGCCGTCCTTCATGCCTACGGGGCTCTGCTGACGCAGCAGCAGCAGCAACAGCAACAGCACCTCCACCCCCGCCGCTGCTGCCGCTGCCGCGTGCATGTGGCAGGTGACGCGGGGTGGCGGAGGAGGAGGAGATCACTTCGTCCTGGCGCGACCTTCGCTTGATGGAGTGGGCCATGGTGAAAGCGGGGTGCAGCGTCTCCTGCGTCAAAAACACCCAGCGCGGGTTGCCGGAGAGTGGCCGCCGCCGTGTGGCAGCTGTGGGGCTCCCTTGCGCGTTCCCGGTCCCAGCTGCGTGAACGTCCCCACTGTCGTCGGAGGCGTCGGCACGTGCAGTCTGCGCGGCGGCTGCGACGTGCGCACCACTTCGTGGCTTGACGGGTGCACTTTGGATAAGTCGTGGGCGGTGCGCCGGCCGTGCGTGGCTCGGCGATGACAGGGTGGCGAATGGCGGTGTCACGTAACAGTGGGGATGTTGTGCGCGACTCATGGTGAGGTTGGACCTCCTTCTCGGGTCAACGGCGTCGCCCGCGGATGGCCGCATGGGAAGTGCGGATGACGGTGAGAGCATCATCGACTTCAGTGATTTGTGAGAGGCGATACCCAGACTTGCCGTGGACTGCGGAGTGAGTAGAAAGTAGTGTGTGTGTGAGAGAGAGAACAGGTGTGGGGATGATGGTAGACTCGCTCCTTTTCCCTCTGGGTTCTTGGGTGCATGAGGAGGCCTCCTTGAGGTGATACACACGCCGACTGTTTGTCGCCAAAGTCGGCGAGAGGGCTCAGCATCACTAAATCTGTTTGGCAACTGTGCACGCAACAACAACAACAACAAGAACGACAAGACGCCTGTAGGGGGCCCTAACAGCTGGACGCATTCATCTGAATGGTGAGCCACAGCGAGTACGCGCCGAAGAACACACCGCACATCACCACCACCGCACCGAAGAACCCAAGCGTGCACACCACGAGTAGCTCCCACCAGCGCAGCTTACCGCGGCCCTTGCGTAGACCACGCCGGAGACGCCGCACATAGTCGAGCGCGGCGGGCACCACCAGTCCCAGCACGCCACACCCAAAGGCCCCAGAGATCGAGAGAATGATACCGTAGTATGGAATGACCCACGCGGCGAAGACACATAGCACGATGGCGACGATGCGCAACACATTCGGCCGCCACTCCAGGTAGCGCGTCACGCGTCGAATGCCGAGCAGGCGCCGGTCACACACTTCACAGAACGGAAACGTCTGCTGTGGAATAATCATCAGTGACGCGGCGAAGAGCACCGCGCTGAGGGCGGTTTTCATCGCCCCTGGCTGGAGAGAGACGGTCATGACTGAGCAGGTGTCGCTGCCGTAGCTCAAATACCCGGCGAGACCAAAGGCAGCCAGCAAACAGTAGGCCGTCAGGACAGAGAGGCGCAGCATGACCTTGAACTGGTGCGGCGACATGGTGCGCTCAACCGGGATGCACGAGCCGATGCCTGTGAAGGCGTACACCGCTAGGCCCATCGCCATGAAGAAGTCCGTCGACGAGTCGGCCCACACCTTGACCCTGTGCGTCGCGTTGTAGGGGAAGTACACAAACATCATGATGAGGCTCGTCAGGACGAGCACATTCGAAACCATACCCAACGGCTTCTGGTTGCGCGACCGCTTCATGAACACCAGCGGCAGCACGACAAGGGAAGGCACGATGAGGCTGAGCGCGGTCGCCCCTCCGCCGGTCATGCCCATGGCCGCCAGGAGCACCTTCGCGTTGGATGCTGTGAACGCCTCGAAGCCCATCAGATGCGTGAAGCCGTAGAACACGTTCAGCATCGGGAACCACTTACCCCAGACCATGAAGGGGACATCGCCGTAGATGATCACCTCGTTGGCGTGCGTGAGCTGGTTCTTCGCGGCGAAGAAAGCCTCGGTGGCGTAGTCGGAGGCGATGGCGGTCACCGTCAAGAGCAGCAAGCCGCCGGCCAGCCCTGCCTGATGGAAGAGGAAAGGCATCGATAGCACGTTCGTGTGAAAGAACACACGCAGCGTGTTTAAAAAGTCGGTGAAGATGATCGTCTTGGTGCGCTTCGACATGATCTGCTCTGGTAGTATGCGGTCAACAACCGCAGTCGGCGCCGCTTCGATGGCGTTGACAAAGCGATCCCACAGCTGCGTCAACGACTCGGGAAGGCGCGCGCCATCGGATCGCCCCTCCCGCTCACAGGGTCCCACCTCCGCTTGCTCTTCTGGGGTGGTGGTGGCCTTGTGCACCAGCTGCTGCAGGCTATCTGGCACGACGAGGTGGCGTGTGTCTTCCCAGAAGTCGGCAATGAGTGTCGCGGCGTCAGAGTCACCAATGCGATCTTGCGCACGCAGACGCGCTTCCTGCTCCTCGTCGGCTGTCATGGACACAGACCGTGGCGGCACACGCGCATCGTCCCCATCACTGGAGACGCCTGACAAGCCCGTACCGTTGGGCACTTCCCGGTGCTGCATGCCAGTGCGACAGACTACGCACGCAAAACACGTTCGCACACAGACACAAGAAGAGACAGACACAGAGAGGGAGAGAGAGAGAATGGGTCATGATAAGTAGAAGACGCATGTGCGGTGGGGGAGGAGGGGCAGGGGGACGTTGGACAGAATAGGTACAATCACCTTTTTTTTTTCTATGCGATCACACTCTCGGTTTCTCTCTCTCACACACACAAATGCGTGAAAGCTATTGTCCGTGCAGAATCCACAGCAGAGGAGCTGCTCGCTGACCACGTCTTCGCGTCGCTTACACGCCTTTGACTCTTCTTCGACTGCGCACCCATGCGTAGGGCAACGAAAGAGAGAGAAAAAGGGGAAACCACAAAAGAACGGCTCATCACCTGCCGACCAACAAACAAACACACAGCACCACAGGAACCACACAGGCCAAACGGACTCGACTCGCCTCCTAGCAGGTCGTGAGGGCACCCGCCTGCACTACGGCCCACATTGCGTAAATGCTGAGCACGCCACCAACCAATACCACCGCCAGGCCGAAGAGAACGAGCGAGAAGACGATGAACAGCTCCCACCACCGCGGCAAACGTCCGTGCAGGAGACCAAGTCGCTCACGGCGAACATAGTCGAGTGCGGCAGGGATGAGAATGCCAGCGACGGTGCAGCTCAGCGCACCCGCCAGAGCCATCCAGATACCAAAGTACGGGATCACATACGCGGCGAGGGACACCAGCGCGAGGTAGAGCAGGCGAACCACGTTGGGCTTAAACTGCCAGTAGCTGGGGATTGTCCGCAGCCCGAGCACGCGCTGATCACACAGCTCGCCAATGCTGAAAAATAACCGCGGAATGAACCAGAGGAAGGCAAAGAAGAGCACCGCGCTCAGCCCCGCATCGACGTTGTGCATGCTGATGGACGTCGCCATTGCACGGTGAATGGACACTGGCAGCACGGCGCAGGTGCCGTCCGTCAGGGAGAGAAACACGCAGAGACCAAAGGCGACCGCGAGCAGGTACTGAGTCGCGGTGCACACCCGCAACAGTTTTGTGAAGCGTCGCGGCGACATCGCGCGCTCCACCGGCACGGCAAGCGATAAGGGAGTAAAGACGTAGATGGCGGTGTTCAGCCCCACGAAAAACTCCGTGACGGAGCCTGGCCCGAGGGGGATCGCCTGCTTTCCAATAGTGTGATAGGGCAGCGCGACGAACAACAAGATGACCGCCGCGAGAATGAGAAGTGTTGTGAGTGAGCCCATGGCGGATGCGCTGCGTGCGCGCTTGCACATGACAAACGGGAACGAGCACAGAGGCGGAATGATCACGCTCAGCGCCGTTGCCCCACTGCCGTACATGCCCATCGTGTTGAGCAGCACCAGCGCATTCGACGCCGCGTACGCCGTAAAGGCGATCAAAAAGAGCGTGCTGTAGGCCATGCTGAGGCCGTTAAACCACCGGCCCCACGTCAGCCGCGGCACGTCGCCGTATGTGACGACGTAGGCGGCATCACGAAGCTGGTTCTTTGCAGCGAAGAAGGCCTCTGTGCAGTAGCACCCAATGACAGCCACGACGGCGAGCACCACAATCGCACCAACCAAGCCCGCCGCACGGAAGACGAACGGCACGACAAGGACATTCACGTTGACGCAGCAGCGCATCACACTCGCAAAGTCCACAAACACGAGGTGCTTTGTCTCGTCCGACATCACCGCCTTGGGAATCACGCGCGCAAAGTAGGCTGGTGCGCTGCCAATGACGTCACTGGTGAAGTCCAAGACCATCGACATGCCTTGCTGCGTCTTGTCCGCTGCTCGCTTAACAGAGTCAGGTAGCGCGTCGGCGACCTTCTCCTTACTGCGTTCGAAGAAGCTGGAGGTCGAGGCAAACATGGTGTTCATGAAGTCTGGCAGAATAACTTGTGAGGCCTCCTTCAGGAAGTCCAGCGTCGACACACCCTCTTCGCCACCGCTGCCGTCGCCGTCGCCAGTAACGTGTGACGTGCTACCGCCGGACCGGTCTCCTCTTGGCCCTGACTCGTCTTGCGTGCGGGCGGCATCCTTAAATGAACGAAGACGTCTCTCCTGAAGCTCGTTTGGCGTCAAAGTGAGTGCGGGCGGTGGCTCGCGCGCGCCGCTGCCAGCGACAGGCGACTGCCCAGGGCTGCGACGGTCGCGGTCGTCCACGTCAACGATAGCACTGGACTCGCTGCCCTCCGTTGTGCTCGAGACCGTACGCGGCGCGGAGAACTCCTCGACCTCATCGCGGAACGTCACATGCGGCTTCTTGGGCTTCGCCCCGCTGCCGCTACTGCCAGGGTGGAGTTGGTGGCGGCTGTGATCGTCGTTGACGTGGTCAGCGGCGCGTGCGCACGCCACCTCGACATCCGGCTCTGGTACCGCCACCTCATCGGGGAGATGCGCTGACACCTGCACCGCCGCCGCTTCCGCGTCCGCACGACGGAAGTAGTCCGATGCCGTGAGTGTGCTTCCCTCTTCCTTGACGTGCTGGTCATCCGCATCGGCACCGAACCTCCACGCGGTGGTCGGAGCGTCAAACTGGATAGGCATCCCGGTCTCTGACGTCGACGTCGTCGTTGCTTCTGGTGCAGGCGACATCGAGTTCCCACCGCCAAAGTCCCCGCCTCCCACCTCAACGACCGTTGCCTGCGGGTGACGGACCCAGTGAGGTGTCACCGGGTGATAGACCATGGACGAGGCCGCGCTGTCTTCTTCGACTGGCGCCGAGGGTGCGACGGCGGTGGCCACCAGTGCGTCGTCAGAATCGCAGAGCGGATCTGTGTCGTGTGTGGCGGCAGCGACCTCCAACGGACCGTCGTCACGCGGCTCACACTGCGCACGCGGCGGCACTAACGGCCGTGGACTCACGTCCTCAAGCACCGGCCGCATCCACGACGCTGGCAGGCTCGACGGCGCGTCGCCTGCTTCGTCGTCCGTCTGCGCCACTGCCTGGAGGTCTTGGCGCAGGTCGGTGGCCTCGGAAAGGTTGGCGTCGTTGCTTGACTGCGCCGCACCACCACCACCACCACCCCAGTGCTCCGCAGGAGGCGACGGTTGCGCCTGAGGCTTAGTGACGTTGTTGTCTGCTGTGGTCTGGTCGTGGTCGGCGTAGTGCTGATATTCAAGCGGAGGAGGTCGCGTCATCCCGCTGCTCTCGTCCACCCGCTCCACCGTCGTCGCGCTGTGAGTGCTGTCTGTCGATTCTAAAGTGCCCGTCTCCTGGTGGCTTCGGCTGCCGCGACGGCTCGCGGGTAGTACGTCTGCAACACCAAATCGTTCATAGTCGTCTTCCTCTTCTTCCGTGTTCTCACGATGGGGCGAGGAGGCCCCTGCGCCGTTGGGGCTCACGAAGAGCGCACGCTCGACGTCGGCGGTAGCGGCGGGGTGGTGTGCTGCCACGGCGGTGGGTGACTGCGGCGCGCTCGACGTGGGCGCGTCCGCTTCTATTGCGGCTGCCGGCGACCTGACAGGCTCAGAGTTCTGCAGGCCACCGTGGTGCGGATGGGGATCCATGAACGTGTAAGCTACCGGCTCAAGCGGGGTGCGTCGACGGCGAGTCCGACGTCAAGAGAGACAAACCACCGAGCGCACCAACTGAGAGACGATAGACACGACGAACAGTATCACTGAGTGGCACAGTCATCGCCACAAACGAATAGAAGGAAGGAAGGAATGAAGGGGAGACTCGATGAAGAGAGGAGCGCGACTGGTAGGTGGGGGTTGATACAGACAGACACACACGCGCAAACACGCTGTGAATCATGATACGCCCACACGTGAAGGACACACACATGCATACACAACTGGCACGACCACCGAGGCTTGCGACGGTGCAGCTTGCACAATGACATGTCGCGCTGTCCTTCTCGTCAGCTGACAGCGACTGCGGAAAACAAATGCACACAGCGGCGCGGATACGAAATCACCTGGTGAGCATTCTTTGTCACACGCACACAAAACAAAAAGAGAATCTGGATCCCCCCTTCCGCTCGTTCTGACTTCCTCATCTCCATCAATTCTGGAGGGGAGGACGCTAATAGGACACGTGTGACCGAAGCAGAAGAAAAAGAAGAACCAGTGAGCAAAAAATGCAAAGCGATCGATCACCCGAAAAAGAGACTCAACGCAACAACCACAATATCTGGTCCAAAAACATATAAAGACAACGACAACCACAGCTGAACCACTGGAGACACATAGACACAAAAACAGTAACCACACGTGTGAATGATTGGGGAGGAAAGTGGATCTCGCGAGGTGGCGCACAGCAGACTGCCATCACAAGGTCGATCCGACCAGTAGTGAAACACACCCACACTCGCACCCCCCCCACACACACGGAGAGATAATGAAAAGCGCGTTCGGTGCGTGGTGTTAGCTTGATGGGGGCTGGCGCGTATCCTCATCCTTCAGCACCGCGATGAGGCTCCGGAGACCGGTAAGATAGCTTTCATCGTGTCCACCCGGGGGCAGCGCGTCCTCGCCCTCGGCCTCCACCAGCTCCTCTGTGCGATACGCGTAGGCGAAGTCAACCATGACCACCCGGCACGTCTCCACCGGCCGCGCGGCGTCGTAGAGGAAGAGGAGCGAGCTCGTGTAAAGGTGGTAGACGGTCTGCTTCTCGAACACGCGGCACAACGCTTCGCACTGGTGAAGCATCTTCTCTCGCATCGCCTCGGCGAGCGTCGAATCGTCTGTGCGCAGAAAGCTAAACACGGCCTCCTTCACCTGATCAATGTTGAAGCGTCGGAAGAACTTCTTGTCGCGCGTGTTGCACGTCTTGCTGAACAGGTTCCACTGACGCACGCCGTCGATACGGATGCCGTACTCGCCCGTGGTGGAAAGCTTTGCCTTCTTGTTCTTGCTCCGCTTCTTCTCTTCCGTCGCGTTCAAGCCGTACTGGCGGGTGCCCATCTTGATGTCCATCGTGCACGGATATTGAAGGCCGTGACAGCAGTCTTCAAGCACAATCATTTCCACGTAACTCTGCTCGGGCGGCCCCGATGCGGGCAGCTGGCAGTTCAGCTGATTCTCCATGACAAGGTGGGGCTCCGCGGCTGGCGGGCCGCTTGTGCTGCTGAGGACAAAGGAGAAGGCGAGCGGCGCGGCCGATGGTGAGTTGTCACACGACTCTGCACCGCTCTTCCCTCGCGAGACGCCGCCGTCGTCTCCGGCGAACTCAACCCCGGAGGCCACAAGAGCCGCCTTGGTCGTGGGGCTCGCCACGTCGTGCGCGACGCCGGTCGGCGGCGAGGAGGCCGTGACGGCGGGCGGCACGTAGCGGTAGTAGCGGAGCCAGACATCTTCCATGTCGCGGTCGAACTGCTCGACGATGTGCTGCAGCACGTGTGGCTGTGGCGCGACGAGTGGACACGAGTGCCCCGCGAAGGGGGAAAGGCGGCGCTGACTGGCTGAGCCAGAGCCGCTGACGTCGTCGGCACACACCTGGGCCGTGTCGTGCGATCTGTGCGATGGCGCGTGGTCCGAGACGGGCGAAAAAGTCGCC
This sequence comes from Wallacemonas sp. TrypX, assembly GCA_030849625.1. Lineage (NCBI taxonomy): Eukaryota > Euglenozoa > Kinetoplastea > Trypanosomatida > Trypanosomatidae > Wallacemonas > Wallacemonas sp. TrypX. The sequence continues at coordinate 12,113 of JASANP010000978.1, forward strand.
ACGGCGATGACGGGGCTCGTCGGGTAGCTTGAGCTGCTCGTGTGTTCGTCGTGGCCGCTCGTCGTGTCACCCGCCACCTGCGCTGCCGAGATGAGTCGCTGGAAGTCTTCCCTTGTCAAGGCAACGGCCTCGCCAAGCTCATAGCTGCCAACGCGCAGACGACGTACCTTGCGGATGCCGTAGGAGTGAGGCACAAAGGGGGCAAGCCACGCTGCTGCCCGCCGCTGCGCATCAGGACTGCTGTACGCCTGCGCCGACGAGACCGGCGCGCTCTCGGCAGTGGGGGTGTCGGGTGACTCGGTGACCTCAGCATCACCATCTTCCTCGACACTTGCCGCACCGTCTGCGATGGCGGTGTAGAATGCGTTTTCCCGCTTTGACCGCGTGACTTTCCACACGCGATCCCCTTGCAGAAGCATGATGTGGTGTCCGCTCGCCGCGCTGTACGGCTTGGAGGCGATGCGTGCCCCTCCCAGAAGCTCGATGATGATCGTGTCTAGGTAGACGATGCGACCATGCGGGCAACAGGCGGCAGAAGAGTCCGCGGCCGCGTTCGGCGACCCAGCTGCACCGTTCGTCGTGTCGTTCAGTATCTGAATGTCGAGCACGTTCTCCGCAGACGACGAGCGCGGTGATCCAGGGACGTGCAACGTGACGGCGACGCGCGCATTCTCGTCGCTGCCGGTGCTACTCGCGTGACGCTTCATATGTGTGCCTTCCGTTTCCAGTGAAGATGACATGGCGAGTTCTCCGCCGCCGTCCGACGGGCCGCACTGATATGCTCTTCTTCCTTTTCGTTCACGCGCAAATAACTTGCGCAGAGAGTAGTGAATGAACTTGGGAGTGGTCGGCAACAGCTTGAGTGCGCTAAAGCGCCAGTGGCATTGCCAATCACACGAAGGAGAGAGAGAGAAAAAAAAAGAAAAAGGGCGAAGAGGGGGAGCCGACAACGCAGATTAAAGGCGAAAAAAAAAGAAGAAAGCAAATATTCTTTTCTTCGTCCTACGCTGATGAGGCAAGAAGGCACAGTAGCTGCCTGGTCGCTCAGATGTGATTGCAAAGAGAGGGAAGAAAGGACAAGTAGAGAGATGGGACACACCAATAACGAGTACAGTGTGAATAACACACACAAACAGACTACCAAGTGAATTCGTTTAGAGCCCGGATCGATCCCAAATACAACAACAAAAAGAGACCGACCACACCTGCTCTGGCAATCAGTCTGGCAACAGCGGTGACGAAAGAAGAGTGGATGAACGGAGGCTTGTGTGCTTTGCGGGTGTCACCACTACTACCACCACCGCTTGAGCACGTCGCAACGAGGGGAATGTGAGTGTTACAGAAGAACGTGTGTGATACGGGCTTTTCGCGTGACGTGATACCACACACAGATACAACATGGTTCAGCAGAGTGGAGGGGAGAAGGAAGAGGGGGGGGGGGGAGGCGACGATTAGAAAAAAAGAAAAGCGATGAGCGTTGGTCTGCACACAAGCAGCCTCAACGTGCTCACGGGTACTCCCCCTCCGTGATACCCAGGGCAGGGCAGACGCCACTCAGACGCATGTGCTCGGGGAGGTGGAGGTGGTGTGACCACACATACACGCTCACCCACGACCACACACGGCCGGCAACCAACAAAGAAGAAGCGGCAAATACGCAAGCAACGCGATGGAAACAGCCTCTGTTGGCAAACACGCAATGCGAGTATCCGAGAATTTTTTTAATTTTTCCCGAGTGCTTTTTTTTTTTTGCAGCGGCGGCGTTGGCGCCTGGTTTCGGCTTCCCATACGAGAAAAACTCCCAAGAAAAGGGAGAGACCACGGTGACTTGACAACGAGTGCTCGACCGTTGCGCGCCCAATCGCGCCGCACAAGGCATCGACGTGCGCAGGTGAGCGCCACAGAGAGATCAAAACAAACAACAACAGCAACACGATACCAAGAGCAAGAATTCACAAACGAACAAGAGAAAGTACTCGTGAACGCTTTTTAAATATTTTCTTTTCTGTTTTATTTTGCGGAACGTGAACATGATAGGCGCAACGTGAATTATCGCTGGTTTTGGGGGAGGGGCAATAGGCGCGGCGTGAGCTGCTTTCATGATGATGAACTGTCCTCAAAAAAAGAAAAAAAACTTACTCATCCTCTTCGCCCATCTCACTGTCGCCACGGTATCTGTGCGCTCCGTTGGTTCGTGTCGTCGTCGTCTGCTGTCCAACCAACGCCCCGACTTCGCGTGAACACGGGCGTAAATGCCACAGCTGTTTACCACGCTTCTCCGATCGCGCCGTCAGTCAGATCAACGAGCCGGAGACAGAATAGAACAGCGGCAGGCAGTCGTCTCAAGAGGCGAACCTGGTGACGTGAACAAAAAACAGAAACAAAACAAAAAGTGCGTGCGCGCGTATGCGCGTGAGTGTGGAGAGGAGGAGCGAACAGAACAACGAGGGGCGCCCTCCTCTTCCACCTTCAAATGGGCAATGAGGGCTGCCTTGACGGTGACAGGAAACAGGGGGCTGGAGCTTAACAAAAACAAGAACAAATGAGCAAGAAAGAGCAAGAGAGAGAGAGAGAGGAGACAGGGAGCGATCAGCAACGCACCGCACGAAGAATCGGTAAAACCCAAAACACGCCATGCGACGACGCGCTTTGGTGTGTGTCCACAAAAAAAAAAGAAAATAATAAACAGACACGACTCACAACCGACCACCCCAACAAGCACTCGCCACGTGCAAGTACGATTCAATGTGGGGGAGGTGAGGAGACGAAGAGTTGCCAAGACAGGGTGACGCGCGCACACACGTGCACGCGTTGGCAAGAGAAGCGCTCTTTCCCTCTTTACCCGTACACACACCTCTCCAGCCGCTCACATGATGTGATCGATTTCTTGCGCCTTGCCGCTGCCTCAGCCATCTCCACGAGGGCTAACAGGGGTACGACGACGCTGGGAGTCGTTCAAGCTAAACACAGCACCGCTGGTCCGCTGGTCGCCGTCAAGCACACCTAGCTCAATGTCACCGGCGTCCACGGCCTCGTCGTCCGCGCGTCGTGCCGTCCTCTCCCTCTCTGCAGAGTCCCCCCGAGAGGAGTAGGTGTACGTGTAGTGCTGCACGCCCTTCTCTGCGCCGACCACTGTCGCAGCCTTGCGAACACCACCACCGCTCATCCCTTCGCCGCCAGCGCTCTCGCCCGGCTGATTGGAAGGCGACGGCGCCGCCGAGGGCAGAATGCCGAGCAGGGTGTCACCGGGCTCCTCATCCTCGCCTTCGTGGTAAAACACACCTTCGCTAAGATCATCTTGACGTGTGCTCTCCATGCCCAGACCAGCTCGCCCAGACCCGTCGTCGTCATCATCATCGTCGTCACTGATGGCACACTCCACGATAACTCCCTGAAAGCCGTTGCGTGCGAAGATACGGCAGTACACCCACGAGATGCCGGCACCACCCACCACGAAGCACACCGTGGCGATGATGATGGCCGTCGAGGACAGCGCCGACATCACGGCCGCGAAGATGGAGAAGAGCGTGGCGGGAAGAAGACACAAGGCGGCGAGCCACGTATTGCACGGCAGAGCAAAAGGACGAGGCAGCCGCGGGTACTGCACGCGCAGTTTGACAAGCGCAGCGTAGATGAGCACCATTCGCAGACAGTAGAGCACCTGACAGAGCGCGACAACGCTGCCGAACTCCAACGTGCAGCAGAACACCGCCGTCACGACAGAGTTGATGACAATGGCAGGAATGGGCGTGCCCAGGCGCGGGTGGTAGTAGCCGATGAAGCGCGACACCTTCTTGGGGAACATTTCCATGGTTCCCATGCCGGCCAGGAGGCGGCTCGTGCAGCACATCGATGTGAGCGTGAAGCCAAAGCCACTCAGCATGGCCCCGGCGAACAGCATGTACTTGAGCCATGGGCCGCCAATGACGAGAGCGACCTCGGGCCAATGACCGGCCTCCCAGCGCGAGTAGTCGCGAGGGGCGGGGAGCAGCTTGCCCTCAGCGTCGACGGTCATGGCGCTAATACCGGCGAGCATCGGCATGACGTAGCCAATGTAGGTGCCGATCATGAGGAAAACCATCGCCATGGGGAGTGTTCTGCGTGGGTTGGACACCTCCTCCACCACCGCACCCGCGTTCTCGATGTTCGCGTAGTTCCAGCTGATGATAGAGAAGAAGTCTGGCATCCACTTCCACCCCTTCACGGTGAGGTCGAAGATGGAGATGCGAAAGCCGTGGCCAAACAGCTGAATCAGCGTGAGCAGCGAGAACGGCAGCACCGTGACGACGCAGAGGATGACACACGCGCTACCCACCATCTCTACCCCGATGCAGTTGAGCACACAGCACACGGTGATGACACCAATCTTGATGCCCGCCTGTTCGCCCTTGTTCAGCGGGTGCTCTGGGTTTAGGTTGGAGGCGTACTCGCTGGTGAGACTCGGGTACGTGGCGTTGCCGATGAACGTGATGAAGACCGTCGCAATGATACACAGGAAAGAGACGAAGGGCGGAAACGCGGCGTTCGTCCACATGAGAACACCAGAGTTACTCGGCACCGCCGTGGAGAGTTCCGCCACGGCGAGCCCGGTAGGAAAGGCCCATATCCAGGGGAGCACGAGGCAGACAATGAGCGTGATCAGCGGGCCTCCCGACCCGATACCATCCTCGAACCCGTAGCCACCGCCCACACAGTTTGCGAAGAGCAGTCCGGTGACGGCAAAGACGTTCAGCGAACCTCGATGGGCGACAGCCTCGCCGGCGTGCTTCACCCATTCAGGGCGCCGGATGACATCCTTCGTGCGGCGCAGCTGCGGATGGAAAATGGGGGCTGTGTGGCGTTCGCGCGCGCCAGCTGTGAAGTCAGTCGTTGCTCCTGCGGCCTTCTTGCCGCCTTTGACGACGGACGCGGCACCACGACTGCTCACCGCATCGGTCTGTGAGCTCGCGTAAGGCACACTCATGAAGCCTTTTCGCGCTGTCCACCGAGTAAAAATCCCTTTCCGCGCCTGCCTATTTCTCAAAGGGTGTGCGGTACCGACTGCTTCTCGGAATCCGTACAACTCACAGCGGCAGTGAGGCGGGAAAAAAAGTGATTAAGCGAAGGCAAAAACACACCACAACGACAAGACACGGGCCAAGCGGGGGCCCTCGCAACGAAACGCTAAAGTCAATAACGAAGTGCCCCAAAGGAAAAAAGAAAAGAAACCTAAACGGGTCATGAACAAAGGAGAGAGAGAGGAGTTTTTGTGAGAAGGGCTTTAACTGTCAGGCGAAGGAGGGAAGCACGGCACCGCGTGCGGATGGCCTTGGCACGAACGACCGCGCACACACTCAACAACTACACACGACAACCTATGTGGTCTCCCCCCTCCCCACTACACGGCGCACATGACATTGGCGGGCGCGCACCAGCCCGTAGATGGCTGAAACGCAACCAATCAGCCAGTGATGTGAAGCTGACCTCTTTTTTTTTTGGTATTCGCTCGCGTACTTGTTGCACGCCTTCCAACTTCTTGTTGGAGGATGCCACATCGAGCTGACTGGGCCATGCGGACCCAGCCGTTGACTCTCAACCGTTCTTCTTCTTTTTTTCTTGTGTCTTGATCCAACAACGGCGATCGGGTACGAAATAGAAACAAAGTGACAGGCCACAAACGAGTGCCAGATAAAAAAAAAACCGTGACACACCACACAATACAGTGTTTCGATTCGGCACACTCCTTTTGCTTGTACGTGCTCAGCCTTTTTCTTTCCGCGGCTCTCTTTCATTCGCTCTGAGCAGGCCCAGTGTGGTAGCCGTGCCATCAAAGTTCTATTTTCGTTTTCTTCTCCCGCCCAACTGCGGCCGACGACTCTTCGAACACAGACAATAATAATAAAAGAAAAACCAAAGAAGAGCTCACGCACGTGTGTGTCTCTGTGCGTGTGTGTCTGCGCCTGAGACTACTCACATGCACGCCTACACACATGCAGTTAGCGCCAACTCTTCTTCTTCCTGGCAATGCACGACGCGCTTCGCTACGACTGGTTGAGAGCGGCCTCCTGCTGACGTTCGCGCTCTGTTTCCGCAGCCTCTTCCGCCTGGCGACGGCGCTGAGCTTCCTCGATGAAGGGCTTCATCTCGTCGTCGGTGACGATGTGGAAGTTGGGAATAGTCTTGGGGTGCTCGGCATACGGGTCCAACAGCTTGTTCTCCGGTGGTGCGGGCACCTTGCGCAGAACGGCCACCTCCAGCTTCTCCGTCGTCAGCTTTGCCATGTCCATCGTGCGGCTGATCACGCCGAGACCGAGAATGATGCCCTGCTCGAGTGTCATGCCCTCCTCCCAATCCTTCTTGAGAAGCGAGAGCGCGACCTGATCGTTCTGCCCGACCGCGTAGGCTCCCCAGGCATTGTAGTCGCCGGAGGGCTCCGTCGAGTAGAGCTGGTAGCCGTGGTAGCGATCCCAGCCAGCGAGCAGGAAGGACACACCGAAGGGGCGAACACCGCCATATTGCGTGTACAGCTGCTTCTCGTCGCAGATCGTGCGACAGAGGTCCTCAACGGCCATGGGCTCGCGAAACGTGTAGGCGTGCCGCTGCGCCGTGAGACGCGCCTGGTTGAGCAGCGCAAATGCGTCGGATGTGATACCGGCCACGCTACAGCCAATGTGGTCCGCCACCTTGAACACCTTTTCACCGCTAATGTTCTTGTCCTGCATGTTCTCGCTATCAAAGAGCGCGTTCTGCATGACCTTCTCGGCGATGAGGGCGACGCCGTCCTTGGTGCGCACACCGATGACCGTGCCGGCCTGCTGAATGGCCTCGACGGCGTACTCAACCTGGTACAGACGGCCCTCAGGCGAGAACGTCGTCGTACGCGAGTCGTAGCGGCGAGACATGGCGCGGAGGTGGATTTGATCGTCGTCTGATGCGGGCTGTGCTCGTCAACGTGTGCCGGGAGAGGGAGGGGGGAGGGCCTCAAGTAATCTGATGTGCTTATCACTCGTTCTGTTGTGGTCAACCGTGGAGAAACCGGTCGACCGGGCAAGATAGATAGATAGAGGTAGAGAGAGGGAGGTTTGGAGAGAAAAGGCCGCGCTGAAGGCAGCCCACAATAACGTACGTCGTGAGGTTCCGTGGACGTGACAATGCGCATACACCTCTCGTACACGCTATCAACAGCCATGGCTTGCATGACCGCACGCTTCCAGGTGTTCGCACAGCGCTGCCGCCACGTCGCCATCATCACCGCGCGGGGCGAGGCGCTTGCCAACCACCACCGCCTAATTCTCCTTGTCGCTCGTTTTGTGCATCAGTGCAGACAAAAGCAACTACCCACCCCCAATGACAACAACGACGACAACAACATCAGCAGGACAGTCAACGAGGCACGTGTGTGCCACCGACAACACCCATTCACGTACACGACGAATTCACACACGTGCTCCACCTCTTCTTCAATCCACACGCGCTTGCCCAAAAGCGCGCTGCTTATCTTTACGGATGACGAGATCAGCTTGCGCGACCCGCCAGAGCGATGTGAGCACTTCACGAGGCACACCAAACACGCGCTGACCAATGTCGAAAATGTGGCGACGGCACTGCTCCACAGAGTCGGAGTGTGCGTGGGCATTGAATAGTCCAGCGGTCATGGCATCAAAAAGGAAGCAGCGCACTTCAGGTGCGTGACTGAGAAGGAAGGACTCTGCGGCGAACACGTCCTCCTCGGTCGGCGCGTGCGACTCCGCGCTACCGGCGCCACCAACCTCCGTTGACGCGGCAGACGCTGTGCTCGATGTCGTGTCCGCGGTGGCGGCCGCGTCAGCCTTTCCCTCCTCGCTGTCGATGAGTGCCTCTAGCAGTGTCGCGCGGAGTTGCCACACATCCGCCTCCGTTGCCGTGTACTGCAGTGCAATGTGCAGCAGCGCCTGGTTGGGGCTGCTCAGGGCCGTGCTCCCCGCCACCCAGTCTCTGGCGGACCGTGATCCTCCCGAGGCATACACGAGCGCCTTGCAGTAGAGCTGGCGCGTGGCGAGGGCATCAATGCTGAAGGCGTTGCCGCGCGAACCGAAGAAGGGTGCGTGCTCGGAGCCGTACTGAAGCCGCCCCACCCACTCGCTGACTTGCTGTGAAAACGCTCTTCGCGTGGTGCAATGTGCGCAACTGGCCATCGTCGAAGGTGGCCTGCGGGCGGCTCGCGAGGAAGCCAGCGAGGAAGCCAGCGAGGAGGACACAACCACAGTCAGTCCGGCTGCGCTGCTTGAGACGGCCCGTACCGCGCTAACGCTGCACGCCTGAACAGCGCGCATCTCGTCAAACGTTCTGTCGTTAGACAAGGTGTGTGCCCGTGAGTCTACACGTGCGCGACAGGGAGAGAGAGAGAGGAGGCAAAACAAGCAAAAAGGCAAAGTGTGTGGGTGACACCGCGCTACAAGTGCAGCTCATATCATTTGCAAGCAAATAAAGGTAAAATGGAGAGAGAGGGGGGAATAGAGATCAACGCGAATGTGAGTGGGTGCCGCGGCACACGTGGGATAAGGCAACGCAGAAACACCCCTCACGTGACTGCTGCCAAGACAGAAGAAGGAAGCATGACCGACGGCGCCATGGTGCGCACACGTGAAGCTGTCGCACCAGTGCCATCGTCCCTTCAACAGCAGCAACGACTCTGTTGATCGTCGTGCTGTTGATGAACACGCTGCCCTGAACGTGTGCGTTGCCCAACCACTCAGCGGGCCCCCTCTGATCTCCTTTTATTGCTGCTCACTTCATATGTGTGTGTGACGAGCTCAAACAAGGCAACGACACGAGCCCAGTGCCCCCCCCCTCCCCCCAACCATGAACAACAACAACAACCCACAGCCGTACCTGAGCGTGGACACCGCATGAATACACACGTACAGACACGCTCGCACACATAGGCACGCTCACGCTATACATCTTGGTGCTTCTCTGTCGCTGCGCTTGTGACGTGTCCGCGCACCGTCGGATCCGGCTGGGCGCAAATCGCCTGCATGCGGTACGTGTCCACTACACCGCTCACATCACGCGCCGAGAGACCTGCCCACTCACACGCGCGAAGGGCGGTCTCGGCGACCACCTCAACGTCTACAGGTGGCGTCAGCAAGTTATAGCCGTGCACCGCCGTCAGCAGCTTGTCCAGAGGCAGTCCGACCCACCACAGCGGCAACGCCATCGCGGTGCCCTGCGTATCCGTCACCGACGGCGTGGACACGTAGCGAGTGCCGTAAATGAAACCTGGTCGGAGTACAGCACCGCGCGCACCGAGGTTATCGAGCACCGCGCGCTCGGCGATCTGCTTGCCCTGAAAGTAGCCCTTTAAGGCGCGACGGCTCCCGACCATACGGCCAATGGTATTGGGCCAGTACTGATTATAGGGCTCAGCCGACACGTAGACGAGCTTACGCAGGTTCGGCAACAGCTTCGGGTGGCACGCACCGGCGGCGATGTTTGTGTTGACGTCCCCGTTGACTTGACGTGCCGCGTCGTAGTCGCGGGTCAGCAAACCCACCGTGTTGACGATCGCCGTCGTGTCCGGATGGTCGTGAAGGAAGTGAAACACCTGCGAGCGGCTCGACGCGTCCAGGCTGACAAACTCAAGCATGTTCTCGTCCTCGATGGCGTGGGCCCACTCCATCAGTTGCTGTGCGGCCTCCGAATCCACCGAGGACGACGACACCGGGTGCGACGGGCGGGCCTGAGGAGGCGCCACACCAGACATCTCCAACGCAGCCGCGCGGCCGCCGAGAAGCCGCACACGCTGCGCAAGCGTGGCGAGGGGCGTGCCGGGCTCGGGCACACCACCGCGTGTCGCCACCACGACTCGATAGCCTCTTTCGAGCGCTTTGCGGACAACGATGCTGCCAACGTAGCCTGTGCCACCAAAGGCAAGCAGCTTCTTCATGCTTTCCTTCCTTCTGTTTTGTTTTTGTGTTTTTGATTGTACCGGACCACTCTTTCACAATAAACTTCTTTTTCGGATTCCTCCTCACCTCGGGTAGGCACAGATCGGCAAGAAGAGAGAATATCCAGTACACATGGAGGAAACGAGCATCATGACGAGGTATAGGTGAGCGAGAGTGTACCTATGAGCTATGACCACTGCCGATGAGGCGATACCAGACACGTCCTTCCCATTGCCCGAGAAGCGCGCGACGACATGGAACACCATGCGCGGGCTCACACACACGCTCACGTCGTCGCACGTGGTCGTGCAACAAATACATGGCGGCGTATTGCCACTTGAAGACACCAGGACGCACGAGAAGAAGATGGGGAAGGGTGGGGGGCGGGGCGAAAGAAGAATGATCTCCCTCGTGCAGGACACACGTCGTGCAACCCACCCACACCAACCCAAACACAGACACACGCTGAGGATGCTTCCATCACGGGCACACCTGAGCTATATATACTTTTTTTGTTGCGTCATCTTACCGGAGTGGTTGTCAATGATACTTCATGTACGTCGCTCGGTTAGGTCACTCCTTCTTCAAAATGTAGGAGGAGAAAAACGGGAGAAAACAAAAACAAACAAACACAGAAAAGGAAACATGGGCAAACGACGTAGGCAGAGGGCAAAAAAAAAAATGAGTCGTATCGAAGAGAGATCCGGGCCGACCTCTCACCGCGCTATCGCAGACAGTTACAGAGACTGCGAAACACATGCACACACAAAAACAACAACAACAACAACAACAACAACACATTTTCATCGTCTCTTGCCCTTCTTCGCGCCGCACAGACACACTCACGTACAAGACACAGACACATATACGCGACTGGCTCTTCATTGATTGGTCGCCGAACACCTCGCCTGCGCCACCTGCTCGCTTCCACGCGCGTTCGCCCGAGCACACAAGCTCGTCAAGGTGTCACTCGACGCGGGTGAGGGGGAACGCAAGAAGAAAAGAAAGAAGCACGAGAGAGGCACAACGAGGAGGAGGCGCAAAGGTCCAATCACGCGAGCAGATTTTATTGCCGCGCGCGGTACAACGACAACCACGACAACAACATCGAGTAAGAAATACAGAAGAGGTACCTCATGAATACAGGTAGTGGGGATGGGGGATCGCACCACGTCAAGCTGAAATTGGAAAGCAATCGCTTTCACGAGACAAACAACGAAAAAAAAAATGGTCTGGAGGTGCTGTGGCGTGATGGTGCGTGATGGGATCGGCAACTTCACGTGCCGTTCGCGCGACAGACACAGACACCAGATGACAGCAAGGCCACGACAAGGAAATACACCCCAAAACGAGAATGAAAAGGAAAGAAATACACAACGAACGAGAGAGGGAATCGCCAACGACGAGTGCGTCCCAGTGCTCCAACAGCTCCTCGAACACTTCACCAAGCAGAGAGATAGATAGAGAGAGAGAGACTGCACCAACACGCCACAGCAACACCTTGAGCACAAACGCTCGTAGGCTGGAAAAAACACAGAACGAAAAGAAGCACAATCAACAGCGGCAGGTGCACAAGTCAGTGAGAGGCATCGAGTAGTGGCAACCGCCACAAATTGCGCACCGAGAACCACCACACACCATCGTCCCATGAACAGTTAGTACATCTCGCTCCTCCTCCGAGGAGTGATGGGGAGACAGAGGGCGGCGACTCTCTCTCCCACGCACACGCACGCCGCTAACAAGCGCCGCTGGACACGCCGACTGCCACCATTTTAGGCGCCGACCGGCGAGGCACTGCTCGCGCCGTCGCGCACCTCCTCGTCCTCGTCCTCGGACCGGTGCCTCTTGAGGGGCGGCTCGCTGCTGTCCAACCCTGCCTTTTCGTCTGCCGCCTCTGCCTCAGCGGTGCCCGCCGTGACGCCTTCCATGTCATGACTGCTTCCGAGAAGTGGGTGCATGGAGCCAACCTCGCTGTTCACCCCCTCGCTCGGTGCTGCCGTTGGCGTGGGCTCAGAGTACGCGGCCGGTGCAAGCTGCTGCTGCTGGTGCGCGCGAAGGTCCTCGAGGAGCTCCGCGTCGGCTCCCTGCGGCGCCACCAGCTGCGAGAAGCTACCACCGTAGAGAGATCCACGTCCCGATAGCTGTGAGCCACCACCGGCAGCCGTTGCGGTCGATCCGCGCGCCGTCACCAGGCCGTAGGCGCTAACCTGCGTCGCGTGCGTGGCGACGTCGAGCCCGGTTTCCTTCAGGAAGCGCTCGCGGCCAATGCCACCCACGGCGTAGTCCTTCACAAAGGCCTCGACCTGCTCGAGCACACGTTCGCGACCACGGGCGAGGTCGACCAGTGGCAACCTCTCCTCGTAGTAGGTTGGGTTGAGCACGTACTGGTACAGCTCCACGCCACACCGCTTGAGCGCACGCAGCCAGAGGCTCTCCTCCTCGGTCGCCTCCGAGCAGTCCTCGCTGCGGTGGTGGTGGGAGTCACAATACAAACACACGTGGGGGAACCCCACCTCACGAAGCGGCGCGAGGTGCTGCAGCAAGTCCGACGACCCCGCACTGAACAGGAACGTGCTGACGGCGACATTGCTGTAACGCGCAGCGGCAAGTGGGATTGATACACTGGCGAGCTCATCGATCGCCTCCTTGTAGCTGGCAGGGTATGGTGTGTGCCCGAGACGCAGCATGGCGCGGTACGCATTCATGAGTTCCGCCTTGCGCGCCTCGTCACCCGCGTCGTGGTGGCGACGAGCACGCTGAAAAACGTGCTTGGCGGGGTCGAGCCGCACGTCAACAATCTGCAGCCCCTCGCTCCGCAGCACTTCCTCGGCATGCGCTTCGCACTGCTGAATGCTGTGCCCCACCACGTTGCACCGAGTGCAGATGCTCAACCCACGCATCGGTACCAACTTGATCGCGAGGTCCAGCTCCTTCTTGCGGAAGTCCTTCACCCTGCGGTCGTCTTCGTCAATTGCGCGTCGTGCCTCTTCGACCCGGTACTCCTCACCGGGCAGCTTCAGGTCGAGAAGCTTGTTGTCGGCAAGCACCGTGCGTGCGACACGCAGATCCCACGGCTCCTGTTTCTTGGAGCGAGTGCAGTGTGCGGCGTCGTGGAACGGCTCGAGGCAGTAGTGGCACAGCACGTCTTTCAAGCCCGCCACGGCGACGACGGAGACGGGGTCGCGTGCGTATTGGCCGGGCGTAAACACCGCCGGCAGCGAGCCATCCACGAGGCAAAAGAAGAAGCTCTCGGCGTGCCGGATTTCGCGGATGCTGTGGCGTGAGGCGCTCGGCACAGACCGTCGACGCATAGCGCGATCCAGCACTTCCACGGCGTGACGCAGCGTCTCGTACTCGTTGAACCGTCGGCTGGCGAGAAGGTAGTGCTCAGCCTTCTTCATGGCGGGACTCGGCGTGCTGTCGTTGGGCTTCTCGAACACAGTCATCGAGGGCTTCAGGCCGTAGTTGGCGTGAATCCACAGCGCATGTCGCTCCATGGGACCCGTCACCGCCCCACGCACGGTGTCAAACGCCTCGATCAGCTCATCAAACGATTGCTGCTCGCGAATCAGACCCGTGACGACGTCAAGCGCGCGCTCCACCTGCAGTGGCAACTGCACACCGTGCATGTACAGCTTGTCCACCGCCTGCATGTACGTCATGGACGTGGTGAGACCACAGTGCTGCTGCACGCTCCGGCGAAGCGCCGCCACGTTGGCATGGTTTCGTTTGTTGACCGTCAACACGTCGCTCGGTGAACGCCGAAAGGGTCGCTCGCAGGGGCAGTGATCTTCGATGTGGTACCAGCAGTCGCACCACCGGCAGCCGCCCTTTTCCTTGATCAACTTGCGCAGCCACACCTTGATGGCGGGGTGCATAGCGGGGTCGACTCTCTCCAGGTCCGCCGCGCTGGGCAGCGTCACCGGGTGGCCGCCACGGCTGTAGGCCAGCAGCGCCGCCTCTTCCTCTTGTGCTTGCTGAGATTCCCCGTTGCTCGCCACGCCGTCGTCACCGGCTTCCTCAATCCCGAGGTCTTCCTTTTCAGCCTTCTCGGCCTCCAACTGCGCGCGGACCGCCTCCGAGGCCAGGCCATCGCGTGGGCTATAGTAGTAGAGAGCCTGATACGCCATGACCGGTCGCGGATCCTTTCGTCGCAGCTTCCACAGACTGTCCTTGAAGGTGCGCGGCACCTCGAGGAAGGCCCTGGCCTCGGCGGAAAGGTAGTTGCCCTGCCGCTCGACCATCTTCACCGCCTCGCGGAGGTGCTGGTACACGTCACTGCGCCACAGCGGCTTCCACGATTCCAAAATACCGCGGTAGAAGGTGGTGAGTGCCTGCCCGCGACGGTGTTGCTCCAGCGAGGAGCCGCCGCCGCGTGAACTGCCATCGAGAAAAGACAGCGGAAGGACCTTGCTCTGCTGCGCGAGTATCTGCGAGACACGAGAGGAGGGTTGACGCCCACCGGTTTCGGTCGCCGTTGACGAGCCCCCTGCGCGGTCCATCAGCGTGGCAGGCTCGTCTCGGCGGTTGTGGCGGGTGTACCAGCGGTGCTGGATGAGATGAGGCAGAAAGGCGCAAACGGATTCAGCGAGGGCCGTACGAGCGAGGTCATCGCCAGCCGTGCCACAGGCACAGAGCACAGCGTTGAGCACAGCCCACGCACCGGTCCGGCCTGCGAGGTCATCCTCGTCGGTCTCCACGACCCGCCAAACCAGTGCACGCGCGAGCTCACGTGGGTGGTGCGCGGCATGTGCCCGCGCGAACCGCACGGCGTGCTGCGACTCTGCCTCGACCGCCTCCGTTTCCGCACAAAGGGATGAGAACTGAATACAGCATCGGTGAAGGAAGCGCCGGTCCACAGCGGGCTGCGACATGGGCTCCGACTATTAAAAGCAGAAAAGATAACACACAGTACGCAAACGAGCACGCACGGCGCCAACAGGAGTCAATGTATGTTACTAGCCCGCCCGCTCAATTCAATAATAAAACAAAACAAAATCAGGTTACGTGTGGCTTGACTTATGAATGCCGTTTGCGGATGACGGTGCACGTGTTTTTAACAACAACAACACCGAAAAGAAAAGAAAGAGCGAGAAAGAACACTGAAACTGTGCCTTTGCCCCTCTCTCTTCCTTTCTCCCTGTTCCTTCTTCGCCTGTGCACTGAAGTCACGAGTGAGAAGCTTCCGCGTCACTGCTTTTCTTTCCTCCGACTTTTGCTATTTTTTTTTTCCTGCTGAACGCGGCTTATACCTCTGGTCTTCCGAGGAGCTCTTGTGTTACTTTATTTGTCGAGAAACAATGAGACGCGTAGCTCTCCCCACAGAAGCCAGACACACAGGCTGTGCGTGCGTGTGTGTGTGGTGCTCACTGCTGCCCACGGCGGACCGAACAGGCACGGACTGCAGTCGGCTGAATGAACTGTGGCGAGGGCGGCAACGCGTACACGTGAACACCAGGCCGAGCACGAGGTATGGTTGAGAATGAGAGCACGCGCGTTCAGGAGGAATACTGCGAACGCTCTTCCGGGTGAACTGGAACGGTATGGAAATAGACAAAAAACAAAAGCAAGAAGGAGATCGCAGGAAGTCAAAAGGTAAGAGGAAAGTTGGAATGTGAGAAGGGCATCACACACGACGTGTGCTCGTGTGGCAACGAAGTGAATGAGGGGAGGGGACTAATCCGCTCTCTTTGTTCCACACACACAACAACAACGCACCGACATGCACCGACATGTTGGCCTCTTCACCCTCGCCGCATCGGAGGCGATAGAGGACACACACATACAAACTATGCAATGGGTATTGTCTATTGCTTGTGGGGTAACCATCATCAGCATCGCGCTACCTTGTCTCTTGTTCCCTCTTCGTCTTCTTCCTGTTGTGCTTGTCCGGTCACGAACAGATACACACCGCGGAGCAAGTGCAAGCTCATTTACGAGAGCCTTGTGCACTAACATCGAGCGACGGTGAAGACAAACTAAATTATATAGATCTATAAATATGTGTATACTGGAGGCAACCAGAAGAAAAAAAAAGGGGAAACACCCGGTGCCGAACGCGCAAAAGCTCGCATTTGGCGGGCAAGTGAGAGAGTACGAGACGTGCAGCTGCAACGGACCACGCACACCCACAGAGAGAGAGAGAGAGAGAGAGAAGTACGAAAAGAGCAAAACACAACAATGACACCACCAGACAATGGCGATGAGCAACACCATCCAGATTCAGCCAATGCACATGTGCCACCCACCAAGTGCGCAGACCATGACCGTGAGCACATACATCGTCAAGAGTGTGATACCCTCCAGCTGCCCCGCCCGATTCCACATAACAAGCTGCGTCGTGACGAGCACGCTGACGAAGCACATGACCGCCAGGAACGGATGGAATGTCAGCTCAAGCGGGCGCTGCAGCACCCACCCAATAATGACGAGTACCGGCGAGACACAGCAGAAGAGATGCATGATGGAGCTGAACGCGATGCTCACGCTGATGTCGAGGCGGTCCATTTGTGCGAGCAGCGTACTCGCACCGAGGCTGCCGAAGCCAAAGACGGCCGGCAGCAGAATGACCACCAGAAGCGGTTGTGAGAGCCACGGCAGAGCACGCAGCGCGCCAGGCAGCGACGCCACAAGACAGGCACACACCGCTGCAAGCACAATGAACGAGAGAAAAGAGGCTAACAGGGCGAAGCGGCGAGAGAAGCGTGGGCCGCCGGTGTGTCCTTCGTGGACGGCTGATTCACCGTGACCGCCGTGCACGAGTGCGTGCGCCGTACCCGCCATGTGCCCATCCGCCGCGTGGCTGCTCATGCCCGGCGCAGCGGAGGACGCGGACAGCACGGTCTGCTCCCGGTAGAGAAGTACGTAGCTCAGTGTGGACGGGGTGTTGGGATTTCCCGCGGCGGAAAAGTAGTTGTAGTGTGAGCGCAGCAGGTGAATGGTGTAAAGGAGGTACGCGACCAGCAGAATGACGGAGAGCGTGCGCGAGAGCAACAATGAGTGGCTCACCTGCGCGGCTATGGCGACGTCTATCGTCGTCTGGTTGCGCGCGAGACGAATCATCGTGTCAGGCGTGGCCACCGTCAGGTCGTACAAGGTCGGCATGAGAAACACCGTTGTCGCTAAGAGAAGACCGGAACCGAAGGCCGACCAGGTTTGCATCGACAGGCCACCCTCGCCAGCCCCACGACGTGATTGTGTGAACACCGAGCTGCCCACGACCACGAGCAAGTCGAACAGGGCACAGCCAAGAATGGTGGACTTCACGAAGCACAGCGCGTGCCGTGTGCCGGAGACCACTGAGAACACGCCGAACAGTGTGAGACTGGCGTTCTCAAAAAAGATGTTGACGAAGACACCCAAGAAGTCGGAGCTGTGGTGCACAACGAGGTCTTCGAGACACTCCGTGAGTGTCAGCTGGCACGGGATCATGACGAGCACACACATGATACCTATCGCCACGGCCACCAACGGCGGCGCCGAGCCCAGCGGGACGAAACCAATCAACAACCCCACGAGAGGCAAGAGCCACAGCACAAGCAGCTTCACCCGTGGCAGGATCTGGAAGAGCCGCTTCGTCTCCTGCCGCAGCGTGAGTCGTGCCGATGCATCGTGAAGGGCCTCCTCCTCGAAGTCTATACTGCCGGGGTGACCCGTGGCGCCGTAGTCACGCGCGTCGCCACTGCCGAACCGTGTCCAGCCACTGAACATGTGTGTGCTGCCTAGCGCGGGTTCACAAGCTGAGAGAGCGAGAGAGCGAGGTACTGACGGAGTACTGTAAAAGGAAAAAATTGAAAGTACCGCAGCAACTCTACGTGATGCTTTGCCGGCACCTTGAACCTCCTCTTCCCCTCAAAACAACAACCGACCCGCTTCGCCGCGGATTTTTCTTCTTCCTTTGCTCGTTGTTGCTTCGCGCTGCGTTGCGCGACGGAAGCAGTGTGTGGGCGTGCACAGGTACGCGAAGCCAGGCAGAAGAAGAGAGAAAGGAAGAGGGAGTAACAGAGAACGCATTGGACAGCGTGTGTGCGTGTGGTATACAGTCGGCTGACACCTCTGCACACGCTTTCCACCACGAAAACGGTGAAGTGGTTGAGAGACGATGCAGGCGCCTCGCCCACACCCACATCATATGCAGGAGGGAGGGAGGGAATAAAACCCTTACATTCCGTGTGTGTCACACCACGCGCGCCTCGACACCAGCTTTGCACCGGCCATCCAAGCAGGAAAGCAGTTCGAGTCGTCGCGCAGAGGCAACAGCGTACGCCGCCCCCACAAGGCCTATTCTTTCCTCTTCCTTTTTCTTTTTGTTCGAATTGTGGTTGTGTGCATGCTCAGGTCCACAGAGGAAAAAAAAACATAGTCACACCTTCTGCGTGACATCGTCAGATTACATCAAGGGGGGGGGCGGTACGACATCACAACGCCCTACGCAGCGAGTTCCCCGCCTGCTCTCCTTTCCCTGCCTTCTCTTCGCCATCACGTGCGCGAACCGGAGGGAGAGAGTACTTGTATGAGGCGAAACGTACATGAAACACGAGCGAACCAGGCAGATAGAACGGCATTGCTGGCGCTACGACGACTCCTCTTCACCAGCGACACGAGCCACCGCCGCTAGCCACCGCTGCCACTGCCTATCATGGACGTCCGCACACTGAGCCTGCAGGTACGCCTCTGCACGGTCCGCTGCGAGGAGCGTGAGGCGGTCCTCTGCCTGGTGCATGGCGTGCAGAGCCACGGCAGTTGCCCACGCTGTGCTCGACGGGCAGCTTTCCGGCATGGCGTCTTCCAGGGTGGCCAGTGGCGCACCAACACACGCCGCGAGCTGCGCCGACATCACGTAGCTGCCGTCGTTCGCGCATTGCAGCCGCAGCAACGACTCGGCGCACGGCTCGCCGCGAGTGGCGCTGCGCACGATGCCGTTGACAACGCCTTGCATGTAATCCGCCGTGGAGGTGCACTCGGCACCGCTTCGTGCGTGGCGATCAACGCCGTGGTCGTGACGGACCTCTGAGGTGAATGGCG
>JASANP010000979.1:0-31058 GCA_030849625.1 Wallacemonas sp. TrypX
CGTGCGCCAGCGCAAGGGTCTCAAGGAGGACATCCCTGAGCTCGACCAGTTCATGGACAAGTTGTAAGTCGTTGAGCGTTGCAGCGGCGGTGACGCAACCTGTACAGTCAGCGACACACGTCGTTTGTCTTTCCAGGAGTTCCCAATTCTGCGCAGGAGGTCCGTTTTTTTCTGACAATAAGTGGCTGACTTCCAGCCCGTAAATCATTAATGGTTCCCTCGTTTTTCTGCATCCGTGCTAGGTGAACGACCCAAGTCCACTTGAACGTGGACTAGGAGTTGTCAAGTAAAACACCACTTGTTTCTTCTTTTTACCTCGTTCTTTTCACTGATCGATCAAGAACTAGAAGGTTTGTCTTTTTCCGATCTCGCACGTACCTTGACTCACCTCGTTCTGTTCTGTCCCTGATTTCGTTTCTTTCCTTTCGAGGACACACAAAGTTGCACATAAACAGCCGCGACGTTGCAGGTACGTTTGAATGTGTGCGTGTCACGGCAGACAGGTGCACGGTCGGGGTCGTTGATACACCACGTTCACCTGCCTTTGGTCGAGACGTATCGCCCCGCTCGGCGACCCTTTCGGTGGTGCATTGAGTGCTCACGTTGAAATTGTGGGACGACCCATTGCCCC
The DNA here is from genome assembly GCA_030849625.1 of Wallacemonas sp. TrypX. Taxonomy (NCBI): domain Eukaryota; phylum Euglenozoa; class Kinetoplastea; order Trypanosomatida; family Trypanosomatidae; genus Wallacemonas; species Wallacemonas sp. TrypX. The sequence goes on from JASANP010000979.1 coordinate 632, forward strand.
CTCCCTTCCCAAGTGATCGCCGGCGTCTCGCTGAGCGCAGCTCACTAAGCTCTGGTACTGGGTCCGTAGTGCGCAGTCAGCTGTTTCCGGTACGCTGCCTTTGTAGCTCCATGCTTACTCATGAATAGCTCCTCCCTCTTTCACTCCTACCTGACGTCACGTTTCGCTGACTCTCATCTAGTTGTTATTTGCCTGCTGCTGGCTTTGCTCCTACTTTTCTCATCTTCTGTCTCGACAGCAGCACTGAACGGTGTCGCCGCAAACGCCCCCACCATGGATAAAACGCCTCACTACTCGCGCGTTGCGGACACCGCCGAGACGATCAACGCGGTTACTGGGCGGAGTATCTACTACGGTATGCGCCCATGGCGATGCGACGATCGCTTCAACGATTGGGTGAAATCGTTCACCAGCTTTGATTCGATTGCCGTACAGTTTTCGCTGCTACGCACACTTTCGCAATGCGCTCGGTCGGAACCAGGGAAAGAGCCGATCGACAACTATCATCGCTTAGGCAGAGGTGAGGTGATGTTCTACACCGAACGATACAGAAGTGGTATGATGCGGGTTGGCGTCTGGGAAACGTACCCGTACGATCAAAACGAACTGCGCCGTGTCGTCGAAGAAGACGGCCTGAAGATGCGTGTATGGCGCCATCAGCGAGAGCTCGAGACTGAGTCGCGCGACGGTAGGATAGACGAGGTCATCCAGTCCACAATCTTTAAAGATCGCTCTCGTGAGAAGTGATTCACCTCTCACTCCATTCACATCGTCTACTCGCTTCTTCTGTTTTTTTTTTTCAAACAGGCTTTGTATCGGACCCGCTGTGCTCTGTTTGTTGCTTCACACACTTTCCAACTAGCTTTATGATCCGAAATGAATAGTGCTCACAAAGTGGCGTAGGCACCGCTTTGTGTCGCTTTGTTGTGTGGTACCTCTTCGCGTACCGTCTCGGGACAATTTATCATTCAGCTCGCTGTCGTGGCTTGTCTGTGTCATGCGCGAAGGCCGCTGCTGCGTTCCAATCACGTCCGCGACACTTTTACATCACTTTCTCACAATTGGTTCTCTCCTCACTTGTTCTCAATGCGCAAATCTACGTGTACTATCGTCATGTGCAACGAACGCTTTTCCTCCTTGAGTTCGGTGTGTTGTGAGATGATGCGCTTTGCCCCACTTGTTGTTGTGTTGCTATTGCTCTCGAGCCGGTGCGTTGCGACAGACGTAACCGAAGCCGACGACGGCACCGGCGTTTCATCTGTGTTCTACGTGAGTACGCTCCTACCAGGCTACGGCAGCTGTCCCCCGCAGTTCACGCTTACCCTCGATGCCCCCAAAACTGAGTTTGAAATTCGGACACTGGATGGCAACTGGGCAGAGCGTGCCGCGCAATGGGTGGTGAGCGCGCTCGGCGGCGTTCAGGACCGGGTCCCACAAGAGCGTCACGACCTCTGCCACTTTCCGCACGCACCAGAAGCGTTCTCTGTCCGTTTCTCAAGAGCTCATCCGGTCTGCAATCAAGAAGTCTTCTCACGCTTTCCCGTTGACTCGTTATTAACTGGGCGGGAGTTCCATCACGTGCTTCCCGATGATGAACGGCTACCGTTATCTGTTGAGGTGCACAGGGAATGTGTGCGCACCCCCTTCTTGCTCTCGAGCGTTTCCCTTCACGTCCTCAAGAATGGGCACATGGTGGCTGTGCTGGGGCTGTGGGATGAGTCGAAGCTACCGCAAAATTCGGCTTGCTCCGCGTGGTTCGAACTGAGAGAAAGCGTAGAGGATGGCGAAAACCCCCAACGAAAGTCATTCTTCGCTCCTGTGGTGATGCTGGCTGTTGTTGTTGGACTGCGGACGCTGCCACGATACTTCCTCACACGCCATGGCCAACTAGACCACGACAGCTACAAGGGCACAGTGCCGAAGCTGTCGCCTGCTCGTCTGGCCGAACTGAAAAGGCAGCAGCAAGAAATCATTGCCAGAATGAAGGAGGAAGACGCGCGTAACGGTGTCCACGAAAAGACAGACTGACTACCTGCAGAGACACGCGCGCCGCCGTCTCCGTCGCCTTCTTGCCCTGATCGCACACATGCTCTTGATCTCACTGCCGCCAAAACGTTGGCGCACGCGGGCGAGAAGAAAAACAAGATTGCTTAACTGTAAAGAACAACGAATACGCATGCCTGGCAGCCAACAGCCGCTTCAAGAGCTGCTTCTCACTGCCCAGTTGACCTTTGCAACACACCGACCTTGGTTCCCGCGGTCGTTGGCATTCTTCACTGATCGATCCAACAGTTGTCAAGCCGTGTCTTTCTGCGAGCAATTCCACACCTACCTACTCCCTATCTTTGCCATTCCTGCTCAAGCGAATACACCGAGCAGTTAATCACAACAGACTGGTTCGCGATTTCCTCTGCCTGATAGGTGGTAACTGTGCCGTACGTACGCACGCGGGCACACATCTGCGTAAACGGTCTCCGACTCACCAAAAAGAAACGAGCAAAAAAAAAAAGAAGATTCGTTCACAACATCGGTAACCGGGCACCCAAGTGACATTGCTTCACCCCAGAATACTTTGCTTTCGTGTGGGTATTTCCGCGATGAACCCCGCCAGTTCCTCCGCAGCGGCTCGCGAGTCAAGCTCTTCAGATGACGATGAGAACCACTTTACCGTTTCGCAGGTTATCTTTGACAATCTCGTCCAGCGCGGCTTCAGCGAGAACGCGATCAAGAATGCCATTGCTGCTGGCTGCGTCGACGAGAACACCTGTACGCAGTGGATTACGATGCATGAGGGCCACCCGGACCTTGACAAGCCACTGGCTGATGGCGTGGTAGTGACGGTCAAAGCAAAGCGTGTGCTTACAGAGGCAGAGCGCGCTGAGAAAGTGAGGGAACTGCAGCTGAAAATCAAGGCCAAAAAAGAAGCGGATGAGGAAGAGGCGCGGCAGAAAGAGCTGGCGCGCATTGAAATGGGACGGAAGGCTGCCCTAGTAAAATCTGAGCTCGATGCTGTCCGCAGGCAAAAAGAGGTCGAAGAGGCCCAGCGTGAGAAGGCTGAGGACGCTCTCGCGAAGAAGCGTCTGAAGATCCAGCTTCTGGCCGACAAATATGAACGGCAGGGTATGTCTGATGAGCAGGCGCTCGCTCAAGCCAAGAAGGAGATTGAGGAGGCGTCGCAGAAGGCTGCCGATGAAGCTGCCTTGAGGCTGCGTCAGCTGCAAGAGTCCCAGGGGCCGCGTCGCTCTGGTGGCGCCGCGAGCACGGCCGGCGGCGGGGCGACTAGTGGCCAGCAATGGAATCTCAATGCCCTCCTAGACGCGGCCCCTGATGCGATGGACAGCGTGCAGAAGGTGTATGATGAACCCGAGGAAGACACCGATTCCGCCATGGAGGGGGCCGCGACGCTCATTCACGCCTGTGAAGACGCGGAGAAACACAAGGCGTGTGTCGACACGCTAAGACTCATTCTCACAAACATCTGCGACCACCCGTTTGACGCGGGCAAGAGGACTCTCAAGACAACCACCAAAACATTCACACAGAGAATCCTTCCCGTCGACGGTGCCGTGAAGTTTCTGCGAAGCTGCAACTTTGATTTAGCCACTGACGCAGAAGGCGGCCAGGTGTTGATGATGAGCACTGTTGTCCTGCGGCCCTTGCGGCACGCGATGGAGTTGCTTTCGTAGTCAGCAAAACTGGAGCTCCTCTGTCCCGGTGAAGGACGAGCGTCACCTACACGCTCTTTCAGTCGCACATGAGGTCCACTTACACACATACACACACACACACACACAAAGCACGCATGGTGTTGAACTTTCTTCCCTATTTGGGCGTATGCTCGGCGACGATTCAGATGAAGCCCAAAATAACAAAAAGTGCTCTTCCCGGTGTACCATCGTGGGCGCCAGAGGTGCGACAACCCGAACACCCGCCGCGTTGGAGAACCGACGAGGTTGGGCTCAGGTCCGGCGCGCGGCCGCACGACGGGCACCCTCTTGCCATTCGTAGGCACTTCTGTTCAGGCGTGGCACTCTCACTACGAGTGTCGACGCACACCTTCTGTCGAATCACACCGGCTTCGCTGTCCATTTTCGCCTCCCGCTCGACATCGCTCTGACTATCCAAACAGATCGGCCACTCACTTCCACAACCGCACTGTTGTGCGAACAAACAAGTTTGTATACACGGAGAGTGGGCGCATCTCCTGTCCTGCCTCTTCTTTTCTTTTCGTTTTCTGTACCCGTCCTCTGTTGGTTTCTGAATGGCGTTCGTCTCTCAGGCTGTGTCTTCGTATGACGCCGTTGCGCGAAGTCGGAAGACGGACATGAGTAGCTCCGAGGTACCCTTTCGACACTTCAACAACTACGTCAAGAAGGAACTCATTCAGTCGGCGCTGGATATGCTCCATGAGAGCATGCCTGACGTGACGGAAGTAACGGTCGTCGACATTGGCAGCGGCCGTGGCGGCGATCTCGGCAAGTGGTTGTTTATGCAAAGCCCCGCGTTGTCGTGGCAAACGAAGCAACTGTCGCGCGAGCAGATCACCAAGGCATCACGATACCTGTGCTACGACGTGTCTCCTGAATGCATCGCGGAGGCAGAGCGTCGACTGGGAATGTTTGAGGGTCACAACTGTGCGGCCATGTTCACTGTCGCCGATTGCTACAACGACTCCTTTGCAAAAACGCTCGCGCAAGACCAACTCGTTGAGAAGGCGCATGTGGTGTCAATCCAGTTCGCGTTTCACTACGCGTGCGCTTCCTTGGATTCTATTTCCACCCTGTTGCGTAATGTGGCAATGTGCCTGTGCCGAGGCGGTGTGTTCATCGCCACAACAGTGGACCGCGTGGCTTTGTCGGCCGCCGTGCGACAGGAGCGTCATCGCAACGCGTTGTTCGCAGTAGAGCTTCTGGACAGTCAGCCAGCGTGGGTGGACAGCGCAGGTGCCTCACAAACCGATGTCGGTGGCGCTGCTGACTGCCTGCTTCCCATTGGCACCGCGTACCACTTCCGCCTGGAGGGCTTTGTGGATTGCCCTGAGTACGTTGTTCCCCTCGAAGACGTCAAGCGCATCGCCGCGAGCCACGGATTGCGGTGGGTACCCGAGCACTCCCTCACCTTCCGAGATATGCTTCCGTCGTACGCGTCAAACGCAAAGAAGAACAAGAACAACAAGCTGTCTGAGGAGGAAATCGAGCTGGTGTCGTTGTATCGATGCATCTGCTTCACCAAGGAGTAGGTGGCTTTTGTCGCTCTCGATCTCCACTGCGGCATTGCGTTTCGCTCCCTCCACGACTATGGGAAGCATCGCACGGCTAAGCGACCGGGGAAAGCAGTAGGCGTTCCACATGAGTTGTACATGGTTTTACCTACGACTACGTGCGTGTCCGTTGGTGCGTTTCTTTCTTCACGCCCGGCATGACAACTGTCGTGCCGGATGTACCCCCACATCGACGGGTAAGGAGAACACAGAGCCTACGTCAGAAAAAGAGAAGAAAAAACCCGTCCAAAAGCGCGACCTGTGCTTCATTTTCTTTTTATAGTCAAACAATAGCGAGTCAAAGTAGGTTGTCAGTGCTCAGCGAACAGCCCCGCTGTGGATCGAGCACAGTCGGCGCTACGGCACGGCAAGGGGCTTTCCTGACCAACCCGCCGTTAGACACCGTGCTTCATTTCCTGTTGAACAGACGTTTTACCTTTCGACTTTTCCCTCACACTCTCTCTTTTGTGTCCGGCTGGCTCAAGACGTGCCGGCCGCCGTACGGTGCCTAACCTTTTTTACCCCTTGGCTCAGCGTAACGTTGTCTCTGCGAGTGTGGTGTGTGCGAGTGCGTTAGCAACAACAGCAACCACAACAGCAAAAAAAAAAAATTGCACTTTGTGGGCTACCGTTATGAGCATGACGGCGACAACTTCAGCTTCGGCACCACGGCCGACTTTCTTTTCCGAGGAGATGCTTCGACGGGCTGTGGCCTGCATGATGAGTGACATTGTCACACCGGCGGCGATGAGGGGCGCTCCCAGCGCACCACCTTTGTCTCGGGGCCGACAGCTGATCGCGGCGTTGCACGGCATTGCAACACTTGAGCAGCTAGTCGCGTACGAGGAAGACCTACGCGCTACTCTGGGCTCCCGTGAAGTCTCCGCTCGAGGCAAGATCGAAAGACTCCAAGCCAGTGACGAGTGCTTGCTCGAGCAATCGTACCTGCTTCTGCAACACGAGCAGGCTGCGCGCCGCACAATAGTCCGTGAGTACACGTCCACGTTTGTTGTACCAATGCGTCTCATTAGCCTCGCAGGAAACGAGGAACGGGAGCGTCTAGCAATATGTCTGGAGCACCGCGCCGCTACCCGCATCGTGAGCCGTCTCGTGGCACCTCTGCGGGCTCAGCTGGAAGAGTCAAAGGAACGCCTTCATGCTGAAGCCATCGAGGCACTGATACGTCAGGAATTGGTGCAGCGCCGCTACATGGAGATCGGCGAACGTGCGCAAGTGGCACAGCTTTTCTGTCGGAAGGAACAACTTGAGCGAGACGCGTGGATGCTCTCGACCACGTTTTTAGATGCCATTCGTCGGTTGAGCGCATCGGAGGCAGCGGATCGCGAATCGCTTGAACTGATGTTCCATTTCCACAGGTCAACTCTCAAGACGCAAGAGAAGGAGTCATGCAGAGCCGCACTGCAGGCAAGTGTGAAGTGGATCAGTTCCCCACCACGACATGAGTGAACGAAGCTGTCGTGCCGATGCTGTGTAACCGTCTTGTGAGCTACGCCGCACAGTCACGGTTGCCAAGAACACGTACGACGCACACTCTCGATGTAAACTAGTCCTGCTGTTTTTTTCCTCCACAGTCTTCCGCGCTATCCAACGGTTCAATGCTACAGGCACACACTCCCCCCGCACACCCACCGTCTCGGCAACAACCGCCGTATCCGCCATCGGCAAAAATAATCCACTGGGTTGGAGCGCCATTGGTGCTTTGCATCCGTCGTGCTCGTTGCGCGGACCTCAGCTTTACAGCGACACACACACACACACACAGTCATGCATGCGCCGCTGTCCTTCTACTGCCCTCTCGCGACTTTTCTGACCCCATTTTGGCTGGGATAACTGTACGTTCTGTGTGCCACCGCTCTTTTCGTGGTCTTTCTGCCTTCCGTGGACGTGGCTCTGTGTCTATATGAGAGAGTTAAAAGACAGACTCGTGGAGAAGGCTGCAGACACCGTGTGACTTTTGCTGTCGTGCCGCGTCCCAGCCGTCGATTCCCCACTGGTGCACCTCCGTGCGTCCGTGTCTGTGTGCCGGCTGCGCTACTCCGGTGCCCTCACTACCCTTCTCATGACAGCGCCCGTTGACACAGACTGGTGCGAGCTTGTTGCTACCGCGGCGCTCTTGGACGTTGGTCGTGGCGAGTTTGCGTTCAGCGACGCGGGGCTGCCGTTAGTTGGGTCTGTGCTGCAGCAACTCATTCAGGAGCACGCACGAACGTTTTCGGCAGATGCAGGTGACCGGTGCGGAGACGCCTGCGCGCCCGCCCATGGCGGACCAAGTCAATAGCTTACAGCACTTTCAACAGCACTCCCGTCTCCACTTCATCGGCCAGTGGAAAACACGAATGGATGATACGCTGAAAGAGTGGTTCGTGGAGCACCCTGAGTGGAACCACGGAACTCTCTCCCAGCAACGCACATTTTTACACGTTGACATGGACGCCTTTTTCTGCGCGGTGCAGCTTGCGAAGCCCCAATACGCGCACCTGCGTGACAAGCCTGTCGGTATCGCGGCTGGGAAGTTCAACAGCGACATCTCGTCGTGCAACTACGTGGCGCGCAGTTGTGGGGTGCACGCTGGCATGTACGTGAACACCGCAAAGGAGGTTTGCCCTGAACTTGTAACTATCGGCTACGATTTGGAAGCCTGTGGACACGCCGCCAAAGAGTTGTATCGCGTTCTGTTTGAGCTGTTTCCCTCTGCCGCTCGGATGAGCCTGGAGGTGTACAGCATTGATGAGGTGATGATGGCGACCGACACGGTGGACTACGACCTGCTCTTAGAATACTGTGGCAGGGTTCGCGAAGAGGTTGTGCGGCGAACTGGCTGTACGGCCTCCTGTGGCATCGGTGGAAACATTATGCTGGCGCGCCTGGCGACCGCCCAAGCCAAGCCCAATGGTGTGCGGCTCATTCGCCCCGACGAAGTCCCTGCTTTTATGCGAGATCTGCCATTTTCGCAAATCCACGGCGCCGGTCACAGTACGCGGTGCAAAATCGCCTCGCTGCTGCATACTGATGGCTCCGACGACAGTGGCACAGCGGAAGGCGACCCGCCTGACGTGACGTGCGCACAGGTGCAAGCGCTGTCGAAAGAGACCCTACAAAAGACGTTGGGCAAAAAAGCGGGTGAGTCGTTTTACAACCTGGTGCGAGGCATCGACTCGCGCGTGGTCCTTCGCACTGGCGACGCCGATGATCAGCGTGCTCTTGGACGCTCCGTGCCTAACGCTGTGGGATGCTCAATGAACTACGCCGTGCGGCCTGCCGGCCTGGAGGATGTGTGGAGCATTGCGAAACAGTTACTGGATGATGTCTGCGCCAAGCTAAAGCGCGGCGACCTGACTGCACAGGGTCTGCGCGTGACTCTTCTCGAACGCCATCCACTGCAGCCAAAGGAGGCCCACAAATACATGGGTCGAGGCGTGTGCGTGGAAGTTCACGTCCCGATTCGCTTCCCCTACCCGCTCGACTGGGCACAACAGGACATGATGATGAAGCACGTGCAAGAGGTGGTGGAACCGCTGCTCGTGGCGTCTCGCTCAATCACTGACCAGGAGCGCGCCAAACAACTGGGCTTGGATGGGCGGCAGGAGTCCCAAGTCATCTGGACCGTCACACTGAGTGTATTGGAAAATATCGTCATCTCCGACCTTCGCGGCATGACCATCCAGGCAAGTGGGCTAAAGCTTAAAAACGAGGAGCCCATCCGCCCCAAGCGCGACCGAGGGCAAATCTCACTTGTCGCGGCCTTCTCCCGCGCCAAGGAGTCTCGCGTGGCGAAACCGACGGTCTCTCCGTCCTACCTTTCCACGCTATCCTCATCGTCGTCGGACGAGTCACTGTCTACATCAGCTGGCATCGTTGCCGCTGAGCCCTGTGCATCCCGGGACCACCATCCCCACGACTCGGAAGCCACTGGCGCACCCTACACCCACCACGTTTCGATGGAAGCTCTCTTAGCTTGCCCTGACTGGCCCTCTTTTTGTGGTGAGTGGCAAGATGCGTGCCGTACCGCGCTCACTGCTGACAATACCCCCACGGTACGAGCGTTACTGCGTGTCGCTCTTCTCAAAGTGGCAACAGACGAACGGAGCACCGAAGACTTTACCCGTCTTACCAGTTCCGTGCGTCGCGACCTGTTGCAGTTGTGCACCTTTTACTGACTGCCCTCGTCGGCAAGTTGAAACGAATATTGCAACCTATTTTTTTTCTGTTTTCTGGAGGTCGGCTCTACCGTTCATCCTCCACGCACATCCACACAAAATTAAAAAAAAATGGTGTCCTATTTCATGATGGCACCTCACTGACCGAGCAAGAACCATGCATCACACCTCTGCCCACAACACGTATACTGGCTCTTCACACAAGCTGGCGTCCTTCCGGTATTCTTATCGTAGTTGTCCGGACCGCTTTGCGGTCCCTGCCGTCCCGGCTGGCAAGCACACCCGAAAACGACTCTCTCTCTCTCTCTCTCTCTTCTCTTTTTCTGCGTTGTCCGCTGGTGGCAACAACTGAAACGCAGTCGAAGCTGGCGTGACGTTGCTCGGACACACGCTTTTTTGTTTGCTTGTTTGTTTGCAGGCCTCACTGTTGCCTCGCGGTAGGATTGGCGTGGCGCCATCATGGAATCTGCAATCGCCCAAGCCGCCCGGTACCTTCAACAGGGGCAACACGTGCAGGCTGAGGGAATCTTAGAAGAGCTGCAGTCTGACGAGAGCTGCCAGTCGTTGGAGGCGGCACTACAGGCACTTCGACAGCAGACAAATGGACCCCAAAGCTCATTTACACATTTCGTCGCCTTGAAACTGCTCCGATTTTGTCTGATTCGAAATCGCTCTCAGTGGCGTGACCAGAAGGGGGAAACCGTACAGTTCCTTCTCGAGTATGCGCATGCCTTGGGGGACGGCGTCTTGTCGCGGTCGTGGAAGCCAGTTGTAGCCGAGTGGGCAGCGACCGTGGCGGTGGTGCTTAAGCTAGGGTGTGTGGAGGACGGCGTATCACCTGACGCTGTTCATCGCGTGGTGTCTGCGGTGTGCTCGTGGGTATCGGCTGCGTCTGGCAATGCTAGCCGCCTTCTTCTCGCGTGGACGGTCACGCAGAGAACGGTCGAGGAGTTTGGACTCTTTGATCGCAGCTCGCGCTACCGAGGCCTGTCGCTTCCCACTCACCGGGTGTGCCGTGAGCGCTTTGAGGCACCTGGCCAGCTGTCCTCCGTTGCCTGTCAGGTTTTTGTGAGTCTATTGGAAATTCCCAACGGACCAGAAGCGCAGATGCTCGCAGAAACCGGTGCGAACGCTTTCTTGGCGTGCCTGTCGTGGTGTAGCCACCGCTTTTTCGAAGAGGAAACTGGGGTGGAGGAAAACTGTGATGTTTTCACTGTTGATGATCCTCAATGGGACGCACTGCTGTGCGGTGGGCTTTCCTCCAGCAACGGTGGAGCTGCGCCAGCTTCTGTGTCGACGGTGTCGTCGCTTGTTCGAAGCTGGTGGCAACACGGCGGCCGCTTGCAGCAGCACTCCGCGGTGGGTGCCGTTCCGCCGTCACTCATCGCGGAGATTCTCCAGCAAAGCTGTGGCTTTGTCGGTGCGCGGTGGGAGGCGAGCCAACAGGTACAGTTTTTTCACGAGTACCTTACCCTCGCTCTGGACTGCCTGAGCTCGATCCATGGGAGCACACCGTGTGCGGCGCCGCCACCGGATGAGGGGATGCTGCGCTGCCTGCCGTCCCTTGTCGGGGCGGTGTCACGCTTAGTGGGAAGTCGTGAAGAACTATTGCTGCTCGAGTCATCTATGCCTTTGGTAGAGCGACTTCAGGCAGCGACGGTCGCGCTCATTGCACTGGAGACGCGGTGCGAGGACGATGAGTTTGTCATGTCGGGCCTCGATGAGCTGCTGAGCACGTGGTACCGCCTGAGTGGACTCGTTCAGCGAGGTCTCACCAGCTCGTCGTCTACCGCGGCATCACGCACGGAGCAAGGCGACGTGCAAGTGATGGTGCCCGGAAAGTCTGTACAGGCGCTGCATCATTTGTCTGGCTGTTGTGCAGCGCTTTTTCAAACGTACATTCAATCCAAGCTGTCGCAACAAGGTGAGAGCGAAGCGGATAGCAACGCGTTCGTGGAAACTTTCTCCTCGTCGCATCTGCACTTTGTCGCCCACATTGGGCGTGCGAATGTTGTGCAGGGATGCCAAACGCTCTCGGCAGCTCTAGAGTGCCTCCGTGCGCGTCTGACAACGAACGCCACCAATCTGGATTTCTGTGAGCAGTTGTGGTGCGTGTTCAAAGTGACAAGCTTCTTTGTCGCTGACCCATCCGAAGGCGAGGAACCCACGATTCCACTGTGCTTCACGCGGAGCACCGACACGTTGCTCGCTGTTCGTGACTTGTTGAATGCGATTGTGACATGCTCCGGCTTCTACGCGTCTGCGCTCCCAAGCCCTGCAGTCTTCGCCGCCTACGTGGAGGTGGCGTGCAGCTTTGTGCGCGTGTACATCGACCCAGAGGAAGCCCCGGCCGCGTTCGTGGAGGTGTTTGGCGAGGTGCGGACGGAGACAGTCAGTTTCGCAATGCAGCTTGCAGTCGAGACACTGTATCGGTTTCCACTTGATACGGACGTGATGACGGCTGTGTGCGCACTTCTGGACGCCTTGGCGAGTCACCAGAGCGTGCTGCGCCACACGCTCCGCACTCACCCTGCGTACGCAACCCTCATCTCGTACGCGACCCAACCAGCTCAATACCCTTTGACTGGATGCACACGTGGGCGATTGATCGCATTTCTGCTCGCATGCGCTGAACCAGGCGTGTCTTTCCAAGATGTTGCCCACATTCTGCGCCTGTTCGACATTGAAAGCGTGCGTGTCGAGCACGTGTTGGAGCTCACCTATGCCCTCTCAGGTGTTTTCCAGTCGCTCAGGCGCCAAGATATCCTCTGTGCCCTGTTTCCATTTTTCTCAGGCGTGACACAGCGGCTTTTGCAGGTGTCCTACGAGAACTTCTTTGAGCGCCAAATCGCCATCGAGACGGTTAAGCTGGTGCGCCTCATCTTCACCACTAGTACACCACTCGTCGAGGACGACCGTGTGCGTGAGCTGCTCTCGATGGTTCTCATGACGTTTCGGACGTGCGCCGTCGCCCTGCGCACGGTACCTGCTTGGCACGCGGCAGAGGCCGAAACGGACCGCGTGGAGCTTCTCGTTGCCCTGGCCAATCTCATCGCCAGCGCCGCGCAGTGGATGAAATGGGACTGCTACCTTCCAGATGGAGAAACTGTGGCGTTTCGGAGCGGGTCGGTGGAGTGCTTGGCGGACCTCTTTGGTTTCCTCAACGAGCGCAGCCTGGCTCTCCCTGACCTAGAGGAGGCCTCGTTTAGCGCGCTGAAGCACTGCGCCGAGTCGTTTCCCTTCGAGGTAACCTTCTCTCCTTCCTCCAGCACGTTTCTGTCGGCGATCCTGTACTCTCTGCATCGTGCGCGGGTGAGCGTGCAGCGTGTTGGTATGGATGTGGCGACGTGTGTAACGGCGTGTCTGGAGGCACAGTCGCGAAACCAGGAAAACTACACGACGACCTGCCGCGAGTTTCTGCTCACTCTTTTGCGTGGTCTCGCCTCCGGGGGTGTTTTCTTTGCCAACACGCGACAACTGTCGGGCTGTGTCTTGACCGTCGCACGGGGAACACCGCAGGAGGCCATTGGAAGCTGCTTCGAGGTGGTCTCACGTGAGAACCCCAAGAGTCGCGAAGTGCTGGAAGTCATATACACAGCACTCATCGCTACTCTCAGTGAAACCTCTCCCGACAGCACCTCTGGCTCAGTGTCCTTCGAAGAGGTTCTGCGAGACTCGCTTTCTTCACTTCGGGGTGTCACGCTCACGTGACCCCGGCGGCACAGCGCGGAGACCGGCGAGCCGACGCTTCCACGTGTGTGTGACGGTGATCACGTGCCTAGCGGTTCACATCAGCACGTACACAGCGCAAGAGCAGGTCCCCTACTTTCCCGTCCCGGGGGAAATAAAAGAAAACAGCGGTAAGGCATGAGTGCTCAGTAAACACAGACCCAGATACAAACGCAGACGCGCAAGGAGTCATCACAATGCACGCGCTCGGACCACGGGTGCCTTTTTTCTTTTTCGTGCGTGTGGGACGAAATGTCCTACGCATCCTACTCACAAATGCACACACTGCTTCCCTTATGCCACCTATCCTTCCCCTTCCGTTTGTCTGTGTGTGTGTGTGTGCTGCGGTGCGTGCCCTTTTTTCTCTCTGCGACCAGGTGTTGACGCACCTCTTTCCCACTTGCCCAGTTCATTTTCAACGTCGGATGCGTAGCGAGAACCCCTAGAGCCCCTGAATGGAAGCCGAAGACAAACTGATTCAGGTTGGCCGCTGTGCGACGACAGGCAGAGACATCACGCTTTGCTACCAAACTCTAGGTGATGCGTTGAACCCGTGCCTGCTGCTCATCAGTGGACTCGGCTCCACGTGTCTGACGTGGCGGGAGCCACTGTGCGCCGCACTGGTGTGTGCGGGGTTCTTTGTCGTACGCTTTGACAACCGCGACGTGGGGCTTTCGACTCACCTGGATGGTCTCACGGTACCGCCAATGTGGCGCCTCGGTGCTCCGATATGGTTACCTGGCCAACTGCAGGCCCCACCGTACCATCTGGATGACATGGCAACAGATGCGTTGCGACTTCTTGACGCGCTGGGGATTGAACGCGCGCACATCTTCGGAGCGTCGATGGGTGGGATGATTGCGCAGTTGATGGCTATTCGGCAGCCGCAGCGTGCTATTAGCCTCTCTTTGCTCTACACCAGTGCGGAGGGCTTGCGCATGTCGACAATGTCTCTTTCCGTCTCTTTCAGCCTGTTCGACAAGCCGCGGAGCGATTCACGCGAGGACGTTGTTGCGTGGAAAGTGAGGCAGGCGAAACGTTTCACAGGAGGGTACGACTTGGACGTGGATGTGTACGAGGCTCACTCGAAGCGGAACTTGCAGCGGGCTCCGGAGGACACTGCAGGTAAGCAGCGCCAGACGTGGGCGTCATACTTCGCCCCATCGCGAGGAGAGGCGCTACAGCAGCTTCGAAGTATTCCCACTGTTGTTCTACACGGCATGAAGGACACCACGATTCCTTACCAACGGGGCATCGACCTCGCAAGTCGCATCGGCGGCGCCCGGGTTGTCCTCTTCCCCCAGATGGGCCACTTCATGGCGCCAGAGTTATTTCCAGACATTGTCGCCGAAGTCGCGTCGCATTTGCGAGGCCACCCGACGTGATCCGAGCGTGGTCGGAGCGTGGTGTGAATCGCGGCGCTCGGCGTCCGAACCAGGCTCGACCAATACCAAGTCCACGCGGGTAGGGAGTGCCCACCGACCCGCGAGCGGACACTTTTTCCCCCTTTGTTTTTTGTCTGCGAACTGTGCACACGGATTACCGTTGCAAAAATGAAGTCAGCCCACCTCCTGATACTGCCCACCACTTGAAAAGTTTATTGCTGTGCTACACGCTTTCACCCTCACGGGCGATCTACTTCATCTAGTAGGCCCACTGGTGTGTGCAAGATGTCGTCACGGTTCTCTCATCTTCTCACACGGCTCACACTCTCTCTCACTCTTCTCATCACCCGTTTCCATCGGCCTGCGTGGTTGGGGACGCATGTTCACCTTTTTTTTTTGTATCGGTGTGCTCGGTAAGCATTTTAGTGAACAGAATTCGCCGTTTGAGTATTCGGTTCTTCTCACAGGCCACATCTTCTCTCACTGCGACAATGGCGCTGCAACTCACCGCCCACGACGCGTGCTCTCGGAAAGTGCACTGTGTCACGAAGGGCTACCTTGACGACCCGTTTGTCAAGTTTTTTGCAAAAGATTCGACTATCGTTAACAGCCCACTGATGAATCGCGGCACGTGGCTGCGAACCAAAGCGATCGAAAGTTGTGTGCTCAAATTCGCGGCCGATGCCGGCGATGCACCAATTCAGGTCATTAGCTTTGGTGCTGGTGTGGACACCCTGTACTTTCGTTTGCGAAAGGACCACCCTAGTGTAGCGTTTTCCCACTTCGTCGAGCTGGACTTCCCCGACCTGATTGCCGAAAAGGAGCAGATTATTCGAAAGAATGCGTCACTCAGCAGTCTTCAGGGAGAGGAGTACACGCTGCTGCCGTGCGACCTCCGTGAGACCGAGAAGGTGACGCAGCTACTCACAAAACATGTCGCACGCGGTGCGCCAACGATCATCCTCGCAGAGATGGTTTTTGTGTACATTGAGGCGAGCATCACGACGGCGCTGTTGCGCGCAACCCTCAACGACGTGCTCGGTGCGGACAGTAACGTGATGATGATCAGCTACGACGCGATGGAGCCAAACGACCGCTTTGGCAAGAACATGGTGGAGAATATCGGGGCAATTGGCGCGCACCTGCGCGGCATCGCCGACCTACCCACTGCCGCAGCACACGAGCAACGGAGCAAGGATGTCGGCTTCACGAGCGTCCAGGCAGCCTCCATGCGGAAGTTGTACCTGTATGTCCCCCGCGACACGCAAATGTGGCTAAACAAGCTCGAAATGATTGATGATTGGGATGAGTGGAACCTTGTGCACGACCACTATGTATTTGTGGTGGCCTCAACGCGGCATGCTGAGCTGCCAAGGGTGTCTCACTGATGTTGACACGCACGTACACCCCATCGCTCGGTTCACTCACTCGTTGCCATGTGGCGCGGAAACAAACCCAAATAAACCCAGGTGACCACGGCTGCAACACGAACCACATCACCCACGCGCTATTTCGCCTGTCTGTGTGGCCTTTAGTGCATGTGCAGGCCCACAGTTCTGTCTTGGTGTGCGTTGCACAACCGCCGTTGCTATTGCTATTATGTACCCTGGCATTGACACCCACACAAAAAAGGTTATCCTCACGCGCGCGTGCGCAGCCGCTGACACCCACGCAAAAACCCACACAGCGATGAACAAGATGGACTTGTTGTCATGTCATACATATATTTTGTCTGTGCGGCAATGGGCACAAGGCACAGCCTCTGTCTCTTTCTCTCCTTCATGGTTGTGCTGTCGCCTTCGTCTGTGGCCGTCGGTCCCCGTTTGGTTTTTTTTTTCCGCTCCCTACAACTTTCTGTTTTCCTCCACCTTCATGCTCCGTTGTCACGGCAACGCGCGGTCGTCTCGTTCAATAGCGATATCCACAGCTCATCAAATCAACAAACAACACTCCAGTCAACACGAATAAGTCACAGCACGTGAAAGTCACTTGTGCTTGCACAACAACTTTTTCCGCTCTCTCCAACAACTCGCGTTTCAGCAATGGACGACTTCAAAGCCAAGGGCAACGAGGCGTTCAAGGCGAAGAAGTACCAGGAAGCCATTGACTGGTACACAAAGGCGATCGCCGTCGATCCTGACTGCGAGGCCGCCGGAGCCCTCTACTCCAACCGCGCCGCCAGCTGGCAGGGGCTTGGCAAGTACGAGGAGGCGATCAATGACTCCACCAACTGCATTCGCGTGCGTCCCGAATGGCTGAAGGGTTACTTTCGCAAGGGTGTTGCGCTGCAAAGCCTTAACCGGCTCGACGAGGCGCGCAAGGCGTTTCAGGAAGCTCTGCGCGTCGAAGCTGGTAATCAGGAGGTCGAGGAAAAGCTTCGCGCCCTCAACGCGCAGCTGAAGGAGCGTAACGACAAGGCCGCACCCGGCGCCTGCAAGACCGCCGAGGAGGCCAAGCAGCTGGGTAACTCGCTCTTTGGCGAGGGCAAGTACGAGCGCGCTGCCGCCTTCTACACCCGTGCGATTGACCTGCAGAAGGAGGACATTCCGGAGAAGGCCAACTTTTACGCAAACCGTGCTGCGTGCTTTCAGCAAACCCACATGTACGACGAAATGGTGAAGGACTGCAACGCTGCCCTTACAATTGACCCTGGCCACATCAAGGCAATCATTCGCCGCGCTGTCGCTTACGAAGGGATGGAGAAGTGGAAGCTCGCGCTGGAAGACTACCAGACGGCCCAACGGGTTGCACCAGGTCTACAGAACGTCTCACAGGGTGTCCTTCGCTGCCAACGCGCTCTGCGTGGGTAGACGGGCGTGATCACATTTACATGAAAGACTGAAGATGCCATCAGCGCACACGGCACTGGATGGCCCGTCGCGGACTGCATGAGAAGCACAGTGCCTTCTGTGTGATTCCCCTCTCTTCTCTGCTTCTTCAGCGACTCTGCCTGATCGGCAGATTCCTTGCCAGTATGCACTGTCGCGTTTTCTTTCGTTGTGCTTTCGCACTAACTTTTCCTCGCGTATCCTCTCTGTGTGCTGTGGATTGGCTTCGCGTCCCACATTTCCTTTTTTTATTCTCTTTCCTTTTTTTGGTTCACCTCCAGTGGTCGTATGCAATCAAAGTTCTCTGTCTTTCCCTTCTTCCCCCGGGGCACCAGACACTCACAATTGTGCCACCATCTGTGCTCAGCGAGCAGGTGTGACTCGTGCAACACGGCGTCGTGTGCGATGGGCTACTGCTTCCTCACCGCTCCCTCATCGACGCGATGGGAGAGAGGGACCCCACACACACTCTCTCTCTCGCACACTGCCTCCCAACTGGACACGCAGTGACGCCTCGACCAAACTGTGGAGTGACGGGTAAGCGACGCTACATCACGTCGCTTGTGTGTGCCTTGTGCACGCCACCATATCTCCAACTCACAGACTTTCACTACTCCCTCACACTGCGCTTGCATTTTCTGTTTCCCTCCGATCGCAGTTGCATACACCGCCTTGTTTCCTTTTGCCTTTGCGAACGCACTCCCCGCTAACCCGCTCACACAGACGTAGAGACACATCCACGCAGCCCCCCCAAAAAAAAGCAGCTGTATTCACTCATCGGTGTGTGTGTGTGTGTGTGTGCATGGACTCCGTCAAACGTCGGCTAGTGTATGTGGCAGATGAAAATGAAGAGCTCGTGAAACACCTGACAACGGGTGGGACACCACCGACGAGGGCATCTCGCTTTTCTCGCCTGCATGTGTCGTCTTCAGGAAGCAGCCAATCGTCGGCCAAGGACGGACCCACACTGGAGCTGGCGTCACCTGTGCCCGTTCCAGTTGTTGATCCTTTGCTCATCGTTTCCTACGACGGGAATCTGGTTGCCGACGGCAGCGGAAATCTGCGTTGTCCCCGCAACTACGGTGAGGCGCGTCTGTTGCGCCGAGAGCTGCGCAAGTGCCAAGCGTTTTTGACGCGGTACATGCACCAGGTGAGTAGCTCGGCGTCTGCGGAAGATGAATCCGAGGAGGATGTCAGCGACGACGGGTCATCTTCGTCGTCATCCTATACGGCAAGCTCCATCAGCACCGACGACGATGACAGTGAAGACGACGAGAGTCCGCGTAGGCGGCGCAACGGACGCTCGAACGCGCGACGTGGCCAAGCTAGTAAACGGGCCGGCAGGACGAACTCTCTTTCCGTCACACCCGCGGAGATTGCCTCCATGACTGTTGCCACTTTGCGCAGTGCGCTGCGTGACCGTGGACTCCCCGTCGCTGGTAACAAGGCTGCCCTTGAAGAGCGGCTCTTGCTCTTCACAGAGGAGGGTCAGACTGAAGGTGAATCATGTGCAGCTCACAGCACGACAGGAGCACACAACGGTAGTCCGGCTCCATCGACAAGGCTTTCTGCGGCGGGTGGTGCAGGCGTCAAGCGACAACGGGAGCACTCGGGCTCAGGCACACGGTCGTCACTTGAAAACTGCGGTGGCCAAGTCAGCCACCGTAGTACCACCGACGGTGTGGACACAGTGACGCGCAGTCGTCTGGCGGATAGCGACCGCTCAGTCACCTCCGCCGACTCTGGTGCTTTGACCACGTCCTCTTCCCCGCCCAGTTCGACACGTCAACGCTTTTCTCATGTTGTTTCACCTCCTGCTCGAGTCTCTACGGCAGTTGAGCCCGCACGACAGAGTCGTGGCCTGTGGGGCGCGTTGGTGAATGTGGGCTCCCGCATTTTTGGTCAGTCGGCTGCGAGCCAGAGCCCCTATTCACCCTTGAATCACCGTGGGGAGCTTCCCCACGAAGCAGACGTTAAAAGACGTCGCAGTGCTTAGCGGCAACCCCATGCGCCTGTGCGATGCGTGTGCGTGTGTGCAACGGCTGTTGTCCTCACTAAAACAGTAGTTTTTGTTTCTCTTCACACCTTTCGATGGCACAAATGCTCCGTAGACGTCGTCACTGTGTTACTGCGTTTATCCTGAAAGGAAAGCGCTACCTCCGCGTAGCTCATTGCTGGTTTTCGGGGAAGAATAAGGACACACACCCACACACATACACACACACACGCACTGACCCCTGTCCTCTCTGTTCATCTGGTTTGGTCTCACCTGCTGATGTTTCCATTCCCCTCTTCTTTCTCTCTTTCCGTCTCTTTTCTCGACGAGTGGCTCGACGCTCAGTTACTGTGTCTCAATCAGTTTATTCTTTTTATTCTGTTTGCCCAACCCTTTCGTCGCTGCTGACAATGGATTCGCTTGTCATCGGACTGGACTACGGTTCCGACTCTGCACGTGCTATTCTCTTGCGCGTGAAGGACGGGACGGAGCTGGTAAGTGCCGTGCGTGCTTACCCTCGCTGGCACGAACGCAAATACTGCGACGCCAAGGTGGATCAGTACCGTCAACACCCCAAGGACTACATCGAGGTGGCCGAATCCATCATCAAGGAGGTTCTCCGCACCGGCCCACCGGGGTCAGCGGAGAAGGTCGTCGGCATCTCATTCGACACCACTGGCAGCACCCCATGCCTGGTGGATGCCGCATGCCGCCCGCTGGCGTTGACGCCTGGCTTCGAAGAGAACCCGAACGCGATGTTCATTCTCTGGAAAGACCACACCTCTGTGCAGGAGGCGTCGGACATCAACGCGTTGGCACACAAGAGCTCGCCGGATTACACCATGTTCTCCGGGGGCACGTACTCTTCGGAATGGTTCTGGTCCAAGGCGCTGCACGTCATTCGTCACGACCAGGCGGTTGCGGACGCCGCTGCCGGCATCGTCGAATGCTGCGAGTGGTTGCCCGCGCACTTCGCTGGTGTCTCACAGCTAAACCAGCTCGTCCGCAGCCGTTGCGCGTGCGGCCACAAAGCCATGTGGAACGCCAAGTGGGGTGGCTTTCCGCCTAGCTCATTTTTCGCGAAGTTGCACCCCAAGCTCGCTGAGTTGCGCAGCGGTATGACTGACGAAACAGCCACTGCCGACAAGCCGGTCGGTACGCTGTCTCCGGAGTGGGCGCGGCGCTTGGGTCTGTCGGAGCGCGTGGTCATCGCCGGCGGCACGATTGACGCCCACGCTGGCGCAATCGGAGCGGGCATCAAGCCGTTTTCGTTTGTTCGTGTGATGGGGACGTCAACGTGCGACATGATGACTCTGGATCCTGAAACTATTGAAGGGAAGTGCATCAGGGGAATATGTGGACAGGTTGACGGGTCGATTGTGCCTCACATGGTGGGGCTGGAGGCTGGACAGTCAGCCTACGGCGACGTGTTTGCGTGGTTCTCTTCCCTTCTCCAGTATCCTGTCACACGCTTCATTGCGAACTCATCGTGGCTTGACAAGGCCACGAAAACAAAGTTACTGGCTGAGGTCCGCTCACAGCTGCTAAATGGACTGACAACGGAAGCTGTACCAATGAAGCCTGAAGCGAATACCGTGTACGCCCTGGACTGGTTCAACGGTCGACGCACCCCCGACGCTAACCAGCGCCTCAAGGCAACTATTGGCGGCCTCACATTGGGCAGTGACGCACCGTCAGTATACCGCGCACTCGTCGAGGCCACGGCGTTCGGTTCAAAGGCCATTGTCGATCGGCTCCGTCAGGAAGGCGTGGACATCAAAACTGTTATTGCCGTTGGCGGGATTGCGAAGAAGTCTCCATTCGTCATCCAAACTCTCGCGGACGTGTTGAACATGCCAATTTCCGTCTGCAAGAGCGAGCAGGTGTGCGCACTTGGTGCCGGCATTGCTGCTGCCACGGCTGCCGGTGTGTACGCCACCATCCAGGAGGCTCAGCAGCACATGTCAAGCTCTTTTTCGCACACGTACAAGCCCGACGCTGAACGGGCACGTGTGTACGAAAAACTCTACAGCCGCTATCTGGAGCTGGCCGCATCCACTGAGAAGATGTATTCTCACATGTGACCATACGCATATGTGTTTGTGGCCCTCGTTCGTCCAACCAGTGCGCGTGCAAGCGTGTAGTGACTCCTTCAAAAAGAACAGTACAATTTTTTTCTGTCATCAAAACGTTTTTTTTCCCTTTCGTTTCTGCGTTCCCTCACGGCTGTGCGGCACCGGGCTATCAGTGCTCGTCCTGCCTCAGCACGCGCGTAACGGGGTGCAGTTACCTTTTTTCCACTTGTTTTCCTCTTTTTTTTCTTCTTCCTCCGTTTTGTTTGTGAACTTTTCCTCTTTGTCTGCACACCCGTTTTACTCGGTGCTTCACACGCACTGTGACGGAAACACACACAAAAAAAATCGACACTCACATCGCACATCTCTGCGTGTAGCTCTCTTGTGTGCACTTCCCCGTCTCTCTTCGCATGCTTTTCACGGTGATTGGCCGCTCGTAAACAGGTGCAGCCGCCATCGCAGCACGCCTCATCTTATTCCGTTGGTGGGCTGCTCCGACACTCATTCGGTCCCCCAGCCCGTCACATCTTTTCTCTCATCAATCGCGTAAACTCGTTCACACTCGCCTGTGTCTCCTTCTGTGTTTTTGCTTCGGTTTGTTCGACATAAAGCGCTCCAGCATCAAGCTCACGGCAAATACTAGTCACTGGCAACATCACCTTGGGACAGCAAGTGAGGCAACCGTCACGACATCGCCAGGTGCGTCGCCCCTCCCTCTCCCACAACCGCTGTAATCGTAGTCCTCACAGCCTACTCTCTCTCTTTTTCCTTTTCGTGTTTTTGTTTGTCCTTGTGTCTCTCAGTGTGCCTTAACACTTTGTTCTTCATTGTCTGCTCACTTGTTGTTGGAGTCCCTGTCACCCATGTCTAGTGACGAGGAAGCACTCACTGAGCTGTACACTCAGCGCCAGGATGTACTGAAGCAGCTCTCTGAGATAGACAGTCAAATCAAACAATTGGAGCTAAAAATAAAGGAGCAAGCAAGCTCCAACAAGCTGGCCGTTGAGGAGACACCCTCTGACGACGCCGATGTCAACAAAGTCAACGCTGTGATTGTTCGTTGTATGCAAGACGCCGGTGGTGTGCGCGACGCTATCAAGATGGCGGAGGCGTGCCGGTACATTCAGGAGTCCTTTCGCAGCGACGAGGTGGCGCGTCAAAAGCTGCACTTCCGCAACGTCTTCACGCAAGAGTGTGTCGACAAGGGTGTAGAGCTTGCTTGCGATGGCAACGGTAGCGAGCTGATGCAGCACGTCATCCCTTTGCTGACGTCCGGATCCACCTCGGCCCCCAAGGAAGGCTTTGAGTACGAGCTCGCGGCGGAGCGCGACCAGTCCGAATTGATGGCACTCATCCAGCGCGTGGGCCCAGACATGACCGCCATTGCGTGCAACACCAATGGCGCACGGGTGTCTCAGAAGATTGTGGATTGCCTCACCACAATCGAAGAGTTCTCCGAGTTTGCCCGTTCTATCTCAGCGGATATCATCACACTCGCCAAGGACATCAACGGCAATCACACGCTGTCAAAGCTCATGGCGGCCAGTCGTCTTAAGCGCATAAGCCAACAGGCCGAGAGCGCTGCTGAAAAGGAGATGCTCGCCTCGGTGTACCGAATGATCTACGAGACAATCGCCGAACACTGCACGGACATCTGCAAAAACCGCCAAGGCTGTTGCATTATTCAAAAGAGCTTGCAAGTTGCCCCCGAGCCGTACTACTCCACCATTTTCAATTCCGTCCTCAACAACACACTGAAGCTGGTGCAGGATCCGTTTGGTAACTACGTCGTGCAGTTCATTCTGGATCGTCAGCAAGAGCTCAACAAGCAGCGTCAACCAGACGACGCGGAGGGCGACGCGCAGCGCTACACGAATCAAGTTATTCGGCAGATGCTGCACCACGTAGCGGAGCTGTCGTGTAACAAGTTTTCGAGCAACGTCATTGAGAAATGCTTCAAGACGGCGACTCCTGATGTGCGGCAGCTGCTGGTGGACGAGCTGACGGAGCCACAGGTCTTGCCCAAGCTGCTGACCGACAGCTACGCCAACTACGTTATTCAAACGGCCATCGCAACAGCCTCCGACGACGGCCAGTTCATGCAGCTTCGTGACTCCATTGTGCCGCTGCAGGGGCTTCTCAAGAACTCTCCGTACGGTGTCAAGATTGAGGCGAAACTTGTGCGGCGCCATAAAGAGTCCACCAAGCGCCAAGCCAAAAAGCGCGACCAGCAACAGCAGCAACAATTGCAGTCGTCGTCCGCGCCTTCCATGCATCCACGACAGGACAACGCGGGGCCGATGAGCCCGTCCTATCTGACGGGGATGCCAACACTGCAAATGCTCCCACCCGGCACCGCACGTGGCGACGCCGGCATGGGACAACATGTCGCCTTCACCAATGTCACACCCGACATGGCCTCTTTCATCCAGCAACAACAGCAGCTCATGAACATGCCGTTTGTCTTACAGGGGCAGCAGGTCATTGGCCTCCCTAACAGTCAAGCACCGCCTCCGTTTGCTACGATGAACATGCTCGGTGCTGGTAACATGCCTCCTGAGTACATGCCGTACCAGTGAGCGCAGCACCGTCTTCAGGCCTCTCCTTTTGCCACCTCAATCGTGACGTGACGTTCCCCACGCTTAACGTCCGGATACTTGTTTTATTTTGTTTGTTTTTTCCTCTCCTTCGCTTGTTGTTATTGTGTGACGTGCAGCGATGACTAGGGTCAAAATGAGGGACTCAACACTTTACTTTTTTTGCGCACGCTATGCGAGGAGGTGCGCACAAGCACTGTCACAGGCACCTGCAGTGAACACTTCTTTTTTCTTCTTTTCGCGTGAGTGTGTGTTCATTAAACGTCCCACTGTCGTCTTTTTGCTGCTTTGGTTGCATTTTTATCTATTTGTGTGCGGCCACGGGCTTGTGACGGGCACCACGCGCTGTGTACACGGGCATTTACTTGTGACGGCTCGTCCTTCCGCGTGCGGTGATAAAATGGGGCTCAGCGACTCGCACGGTCGTCTCGCATTACCCGACGTGATTGACCGGGTAATCTTGTGTTCCGTTTTCGGCAAGTTTTTTTTCACTCGCGCGTATTTGCCTGTCGTTTCTTCATGAGTTTGTCCTCTTTGGCGCGCTGCTTGGCTTCATATCGTTGCTCACAAACAGAATTATGTTCGTTTTCCCCCCTTTTTGTTGTTGTTGTTCTTCCTCTTCCATCTCTCCCTATCTTTCGTTCTCAGTCATCGAGGTCAACGTACTCCTGCGAACTTCGTTTTTCCAGGTTTCTTTAACACGGGACGGAAGCGTCTTTGTTTTCTCTGTATTTGTTGCCCGCTGTCTCTAGCAGTGTGAGAGCCCAGAGAATCCTTGCTGCTTGGCCACTCTTTCCTTTTTTGCTTTTTTAAAGACTTCCTAATCGACACCAACGTTCGCGTGGCCATTGCCGCTGTTGCTACCACGGGCGAGTTGTTCGTTGTGGAATGGACGGCTGTGTTCTTCCACAACCACGCACTGTTGTAGCGTCTCCTCTCAGTTACTCTACCACGCTCACGTATAGGCAGAACATGTGCAACGTGGCCATCGCGCAACAACACCAACACAAGAAAAACATCGAAAGCCTCCTAGGTAAGGCTCCCTATAATTCACGGCATGCGGATAAGCAATGCATTCCGCGCTTTCACAACAAGTGAATAGAGCCGCCTGCCGCAGTCCCCACTCTCTCTCTTCTCTTTGAACGACACTCGCGGATACGTATTCGCACACAATAGCGCCGGACTGCGACACTTTCGTTCTTTGTCAAGTTACCATCCGAGCTATTCTCCCTTGCTTTTGTTTTCGTGTGCGTGTGTGTGCGCTTCTTCATTCACTGCCCCCCCCTCTCTCTCCTCCTCTCCTCTCTTTCTCCGTCATCGTGTGCCCGTGCACGTCACAAAAACAACGCACGATCGACCCAGGTGTACTCAGCATGACCACCGTAACCGTCATCAAAGGCAACATCGTGACACCCCAGCAGGTGCTGTACGGCGGCCAGCTGGTCGTCGTGAACGACATCATCAAAGGTGTCTACGACAGCGCATCAGAACCGGTGACGGACGCGCGTCTGTGTGCCGAATACCACGTTGCAGCTGTTACGCACGTCGAGGGTGACTTTGTGGTGCCTGGATTTGTCGACATTCATAACCACGGCCTTGGTGGTCATGCGGACGTCATCGGTCACTGGAGCAACCCCGAGTACTCGCTCAAGGAGCTGGCGCGCTGTGGCACTCTGACCACATTGGCTTCTATCATCTTCTCCGACGATCATGCCGATTTGGTGCGGCAGTGCATAGACGCTGTAGAGGCCCGTGTCGGTCGCTACATTGAGAACTGTTGTACCTTGGGCGGCATACACGCAGAGGGTCCTATCATCCATGATCGGGGTGGTCTCCCTTCGTGCTCAAACACCATGTCGCGGTCGCAGTTTGTCGAACTCTGTTCAACAATGCCATCTATGAAAGTCATGACGGTGTCCCCCCATGTCGACGCCCGCCAGAATTACGCGTGCATTCGGCACCTCTTGCAAATAGGGGTTCGGCCTGCACTCGGCCACGACCGCGTGGCGACAAAGCAGGACATCCTCGGTGCGCTGAAACTGTGCGCCACCGAGGAACAGCGGCTCCACGCCACGCACGCCTGCAACGTCATGTCGTTCAACCACCGCACTCCCTCGTTGCTCAATGTTTGCCTGTGCTCCGAATTCCCGAAGGCTCCGCTCTATGGGAATGCCCAGCCTCCCACAGTTGAGGTCATCGCGGACCTCGTCCACGTGGATTCACTTGTGGTGCAAAGCATTCTCAGTGCACGCAAGCCCGAGGATGTGGCCATTATCACTGACTGTATTTCCGAGAACAAACCGGGGAAGCGGGTGACGTACAATGGCCGTGAAAGCGTCGTGCGCGCCGAAGGAGCGTGTGTGCTTTGCGATGACCAAGGCCGCCCGTCTACGACCCTCGCTGGCGGCATCAGCATGTTGGCTGACCAGTTCTACTCGCTTATTCGTTTATTTCACGCGGACGTTGTCTCCGCGTGCCTCCACACCGCAACCGTACCCGCACGCGTGGCCCGACTCCACGATGTCGGCTCTCTTGAAGTCGGCAAGAAGGCAAACATCCTCATACTCGACACAAGTCTGCGGATCATTCAGAAGCGCATGATCCAAGGTCGGTGGACCGCGCACGAAGCGTATCGCATTTTGCAGCCGTCGGTGTCCCACATGTAGCCGTCAAAACAAAATAAAACAATCAAAACCACACAACCGTGTCACCAAGGCAGAGCTGCTCGCTGTGCCAAACGAATGCGCCAGCCGGCTGCGTTCCGAGAACCCGACTCGTAAACCCTCGTGGTCTGTTCTCTCCACACATACCCATTTTTTGTTTTGTTTAACACCGTATTACGCCACAGCCAGCTTGTGCGCACCTTTTTGACTGAGTACGTCCAACAATTGCTGTGCAAGGTTGGCGTGATGCCTTCTCTCTCTCTCTCTCTTTCCTCTCACCAATACACCTACAGTCTGTAGTGACTGGGTGAGTTAACGACGGTGTGTGCGTTACCACTAACACTTCCTTCCATCCCGTCTTCATTCCACCACCCTGACCTTCTCACAGATACTGTCGGGCGCGTCGACATTGCGTTCACTGTGTCGGTCTTGTCCTACCCACAACACTTTTTTTTTCTTTTGCTTGTTGTTGCTGTTGCTTGTACGCTTTTTTTAAAATCATTTTCGCGTAGTCACCAACCAGTACCTGTGCTCGTTCCACTAGCTCGACTTTTCTGCCCGTTTTTATCGCGGACATTCGTGTGTGTGTGTGTGTGTGTGTGTGTGTGTGTGTGTGTGTGTGTGCAGTTCTTTTCTTTTTGTCACCTCAAGAAGAAGTACCGACCACGCAAATACAATGGGCTGTAACGAGAGCAAAACAAAGGAGTCTGCGGCCCCTTCGGCCCTCTCCAGCGACGCTCTGGAATTTGTCAATCTGGCAAATGCGCAGAAGCAGCCAGTGGCCATCCTACTGCTGAAAGAGTGGACGCTCTTTGTCAATGCCCAAGTGAAAAAGAACAGCGGCGACAGCACAGAAGCAGAGGCGTACCAGAGACGGCCGCGCGAGATCTGGGCAGACACCGAGAATCAGCCTCTCACCCATCGCTCTGTCGACTACGTTGGAAAGATGTTCCTAGAGTACATGAAGAGTGATTTGTCTCGCCGTGGGTGGGGTGGCAACTTTGACTACAAGGTCGCCGGTGTCGCCCTGCAGGGCTTTCTCAAGGCAACTGCCGTCGTCGATACAGCACACAACGAGGTAGCGGAAGAAATTCCGTGGGATATCAAAATTCACTACCATAGCAGCGGCAGTGCATAAAGTGTGCGAACGGCGCCTACATTTTTTTTTTTTGTGTGTGTGTGTCCGTGTAGGAACTATTGGCGGTTTTCTTTTTCTTTCCTCCCCTCCACCGTTTTCTCCACTGAACCACGCACGTTTGCTTTTTGAAGACTACCGTAGAGCCACAGTTGTCGTATTCGCGTCCCAAAGTGTCGTGGTTGCGCTCACCGATGGTGGGCCGGCGTGCGTACATGCGTGTGCGTGTTTGTTTTCTTTTTCTCGTCCCATATCCACCCGTTCTTCTTTCCTTATGATCTTGTCCACTGACTACCACAAACAACGGTGAACTGGCTTCTGAAACAGCACCGCGCCGCACCGCAGTGCGTGACGCACGTACGCTTGTCATGTGGCGAAGGGCCAACACTTTGCCTCTGCAACGTACATTAGCGTGTATCATGTGCACGCGTGTGTGTCTTTCCGCTCCGAGTCCACTGCCAGGGTAATATGTCCGTCTACAAGTACGGCACCTTACGCAGAAGACCACACATGTGGCAAAAACTCGCGTTGGTGCGCATCTTTGTGGATCCTCTTTCACCTCCCCCACCTCTTTCTTTCGTCGGTAACGACCGCCCGCCCCCTGCTTTCGTTAGAGCTCGCGGATTGACCAACTGCCGCGACTCGCAACGACGCACACACACACATACACACATAAATGCGCGACAATGACCAGCTGACGTGAAGTGGTTGAAATGCCACCCACCATAATAGACTCACCCCACCAGAAGCGGCGACGCAAGGATGTCTCTTCTCCACTCGGGCCAATGGGAGTCGGCAGGCTGAGTAACTCTCGGAGCCTCAAGCACTGGAGGTTTCTGACACTGTCCGTCCGCTTTGAAGCACGTTTTTTCAATGTCCAATTCGACTGTCTCCGCCACGCGTCACTGGAACCGCTCTCTTCACTGTGCACCAGCCTGCGCCCGCGCGTCGTGAATGAGCCGTTGCAGCTCTGGATGACGTGACAGCACACCAACAGCGAACGGGCAACGATGGTTCGTTCCGTTGGCTCATTCGTGCTGCAGTCTATTCCGTAGTCTCACGTCATCCCATTTTCTCATCTTGCTTCAACATGTGTCAACTGATTGACTTTCCTTTCTTCTGTGCCCACAAGTGCGTGAAAAACAAACCCCCGTTCACGAGCTTCGGCGTGACGAATGGCTCTTTGACAGCCCTCCCCGCGGCGTCATCTGTTCACCGGTAAGCCGGCTTGTGCGTGCTTTGCGGTGGTGGCTGCTTTGGCCGCGCGCCGTCCCCCTTCCTTGCTTCGCCGTTTCGCCCGCTTCTCCCCCCGTTCCTTGTCTCCCGCCCACCCCGTTCGGCCCGCCTGCCCCCGGGCCAGGGCGGGGCCTGGGCCGCCGGCCAATGGGCGGCGCCGGAAAACGAAACGCCCCGACCCGGGAAACAAAACCCCGGCCAAAGGCGGCGGGCAGGAAAGAAAAAGAAGCGACGGGAGAACGGGGACAATGATGACTTCCGCGCCAGACACAAGAACGGCGACTGATTCCTCGACGAGTTCCGCAACGACATGCCGATTTCCGATGACGACCACCGCCAGCCGCCTGCGCGGCACAGCCAAAGACCCGCACCACCGAAGAGGCAGACTGAATCTGGTAACAGGCCCAGCCACAAACGCATCGTTTTCCACAACGTGGCCCGTGAGTGACGACAACGACGAGGAGGCTGAGACCACCTCCACCACGACGCACACAGAGACAGAAGGCGCGAACAACGCACAAAAGCCTGACAGCAGGACCGTGACGCTGACCATTGACCACCACGTCCAGCAGGTCCTCAACCGTGCCTCTCACGAGATCGACGCCATTCGAGGCCGAAGGATCACTTACATCCTCGTGGCCATGGCCCTCCTGTCGGTCGGACGAGGCGATCAGAAGCAGCTGCGTGCACAGTCCTTGACCAACTACAGGGCAAANGCACAGTCCTTGACCAACTACAGGGCAAAGCACAGCCTGCCAAGCAGACGCGAACTCGGCCCCGATGCCGTCTTTGACGTGAATGGAGTCCTACATTTCCGCCTTTTTCTCAACTCCGACCTGCCAGCCAACCAGCGCCACCGCGCTGACGATGCGGACGGAAACGTCCGTGGTGGCGACGTCTACATGAAGCCGGCCAAGCCGACGATGCTGGCCACAAAAGAGAGTCGAGATAGACTAGCCGCACTGTACGTGCGAGGCGTTGAGGGACTTCCCATGCCAACCATCCTCTACTTCAACAAGATCAAATACCGTTTCCGACTTGGCGCAGAACAAGTCAGACAGGACGGAGCTGCAAATGAAGAGGAAGGGAACTGGCAATATGCACTGACCACGGGCGAGCAACGAGCTCTCTGGGGAGTCTACCTCCCCAACCGCTGGCGGACCTACGGCCCCATCAAGGACTGGGAATCCGGCGCCACAGCCAAAGGACGTCAGAAGCAGGCACAGGCCTCATCGCAACCACGCAACAAGAGCGCCGGCAAAAAGGCGGCCTCCCGCCACCGCGCCCAAGCCATCAATGAAGAAGGAGACGACGGTGAAGACAGTACTGACCGTGACGAAGACCT
>JASANP010000980.1:0-31255 GCA_030849625.1 Wallacemonas sp. TrypX
GCCTGACTGATCAACAAACCAACGACGAGCCGACATGGCAAGTGCTGGAGTGTCCGTCGTGCTCCAAGCGTGTTCGAGGCCGCAACTTTGCACGGCATCACAACAGCCGACGCTGCATCACTGCCCAGCTGGCACTCGGTCTCCAGCAGGACTACGAGGGACGGGGCCCCATCGCGGAGCTTGCCTTCGCCACGAAGCTTATTCTGCAGAAGCGAAGCGGCTTCACAGACGAGTTGGATTACTTCTCGAGCTGTCTCGCGAGGGCAGCCGCCGTCCGCCGGTTTCGCTTAGCCTCCCCTCGACAGTTTGCGCCGGTTTTGAAAGCCATGCGAACTGTTCGTGACTGGTGGCTGCAGAAAAAGGGCGCGACGAGCATGGCGGACGCCGTCGTCGACTGCACAGACCATTCCGTCGTGCACTTTTTCACTGTCATTGGCGAGAACATCCACCGCCTGCCCATCGCTTGGATCGAGACGGGGGATGTCATTGACATGTGCCACAGGTTCTCTGAACGGGTTCACCCGCCCTATAACCCACCTCCGCGTCCAGCAGACCCGCGCATTAGCTTGCAAAACGAGTACCCTGGCTTTCTCTTCTGCGAGAGTGACGTTGACGACGATGACGAGCCCAGCGGTGACGAGGACGAGTTTTCCGATGATGAGGCCCCAACATTCACCTTCGCACCGCCTGTGGGTGTGGCAGAGGCTCTCTTCACTGCCGGCTTCGAGCGAGACACGAAGCAGCTCCAGCACCGAATGCGCACCGCGCCACCAATGGTGCTACAGCGAGTGCTCAAGAGCGATGGCCAGCAAACCTACCAGCAAATGTACGAGGAGATGAACACCAGCGGTGGCGGTCCGAGTAGCGGGACCGTCAAACCGACGCGCATCTGATATTGCGCGTGCGCATGTGTATGTGTGTCTAAGTGCGTGCATGTGCTCTGACGTCAAGCTCGGCAGACACAAGGGTTGTGGATTGCGCTACTTTGTAAGAACGTGCAAATTTGTGAATGCGACTGGTGGACGGCTACGCCGCTGCCCAATAAAAAAGAAGTCTGTCAAACTGTAAAGAGGAAAGCAACGAAGGGCGCTTGGAGACGGACGGAGCGCGGACACGGAACCTCGCACACAAGGATAGTCGTCGACGGTCCCATGTCTCGGTGTCGGCCCTCTAAGCGGCTGCGGTGCGACTCCACCTCTGTACTTACCAACAAGTGTCGCCCCACCGCTGTCCAAACCGTTTAGCGCCGCCAGGGTGTCTCGTGCCGTGTTGCCGAGTGGCGTTCTACCCACTGCCGGCGTACAAGTCTATTCCTCTTCGTTCTCTCACTCCTCTTTTCTTCTTTTTCTTTCTTCTCGCTGTTACCCATACGGTTCCCCCCCCCCTCCGCCATGCCAATTGTTCTTCTTTCTGCGCTGGGCAGTCGTGAGTTGGTACGACGCGTGTATCACTGCCCATCTTTGCTGCGTGTCCCGTGAGCCGTCAGTGTCCACGACCAGTTCGTTCACTTTGCGCGCTGCGGCTTGACGGGGAATGGACGCCGATGGTGCCAAAGAAATGCTTGCTGGATCGCTCGGCGGAGCCTGCGCGACTGTGATTGAGTACCCCATGGACACCGTGAAGGTGCGCCTGCAAGACGACGGCAAACGGTACGGCAGTGTCGTCGGCTGCGTCAAAACGATTGCGAAGGAGGAAGGCGTCGTCAATGGCTTTTTCCGCGGGCTTCCGGCGCCGGTGCTTGGCGCTGCCATGGAGAACGCCATTTTATTTGTTTCTTATCGTAGTGCCATTGAAATGTTCCAACGGGCGTGTTACGGCGGGTGTGCTGAAGCCGACAAGGAGGACTACCTTTCTGTCCTAGTCGCTGGTGCGTTGGGCGGTATCGCGGTGTCTCAAGTCCTTACTCCAGCAGAGTTGATTAAATGCAAGATGCAAATCCAAAACACGCTGCCGCCGTCTGAGCGCGTGTATAAAAACTCGGCCGACTGCTTCTCCGCTACATTCCAGCGCCGCGGTATCAAGGGGCTTTACCGAGGCCATGTCGCGATGATGGTTCGTGAGGCCGTCGGTTGCGGCTTCTACTTTTTAGCCTTTCAGAGCGTCATCCGTGCCTTTCTGAGGGAAGACCAGTCGTTCCACGATGTGTCACCCGCCGTGCACTTGCTTGGCGGTGGCTGCGCGGGCGTGGCGTTCTGGACCACAACGTACCCTGTCGATGCCGTGAAGACGAAACAGCAAACAATGAAGGCAAACTACCTGAAGCTGAATTTCAGACAGTGTTGCAGTCGACTGTACAAGACCGAAGGCGTCCACGGCCTCTTCCGCGGCTACGGTGTCACCGCGCTGCGTGCGTTTCCAGGTAATGCAGTACTCATTGCTGTTTACGAACAAGTCACGTACCTGTGGGACCTGGCGGCGCGCACGAGACGTGGACACGGCTGACATTCCACCACGCCTCGTTCACCGTTCGCCCACAGGGGATGTCGATAACAAGTAGACGCCAGGGTAGTGTGGTGCGGAGCAGCAGAGGTTCACCTTCCTTCCGCCGCCGCACCATCCAGTCGAAAGTGTTCCTGAGTGTGCACCGCGGAGCTTCACGCCGAGTCACTCTCACCTCTTCTCCAGGCCCGCTCCCCTTTCTCTTCCGTCTTGTTGAACACGCGTGGTGTTTTTGCCGTTTTTGTACTGTTGCTTATTTGTTGCTGAATCTGTCTCACAAATGACTTTTCTCCTTCTTTTTCTTTCTTTCGTTTGCCTGTACCACCTAACTCTGGCACTCAGATGTGTTAACAGCGCCTTCCTACTCACAGTGTTGTCACGCTTCCCCGCTCTTGGTATTTATCCAGCGTAAAAAAACAAACGAGGTGGGAGCCTCCCCCCCCCCCAATCCCTCTCACACACTCCTTTATCCATTTTGTTTTTGCCCCAGTAAAGCGCAACGTCTCTGACTAGCACTGGTGTCTCGTTTCCCTTTCAGCCGTTGGTGAACGCCTCGTCTCTGGCCATGGCAAGATGGCTAACCACCGAGCGCAAGCTATACGTTCTGCTGCGCGGAGCTGACTGAGCATTCACCGTCCACGACTGCACCGAATGTCACTCTGACACGTCGTTCACTGCCTCACCTTTGCCCTACCTCCTCGCCTTTTCTTCTCTTCCCCGCCCCTCCGTGTGGTTTTCGCTGTCGCCTCTGCTTTTGCGCATTCCACTGACTCGCAGCGAATTTACGCTTTTTTTTTTTTTAGCTTGTACCCACAGCTCCCCTGTTTTGTACCTGCGTAAGTGGAGCCTTGGACGAGCACGATGCCGTTAGCGAAGCAGATTGTCATTCCTGGTAAGGATCTCGGCAAGGGGCCACTACAGTTTCACTGGAATGCGTCAAGCCGGTTCGTGGCTGTATTTGGCAGTGCTGGCAAGGTGTTCATCATTACCCGCCAGGGCACCGTGGAGCACCAGTTTGCCCTCAGTAGCGTCACACACATGCAGTGGGACAACCTGTCCGACACGTTGGCCCTAAGCACCTCGAAGAACGGCTCGCTCAACTTTTACAATCAGCGCACCCACAAGGTGGACGTCGCGAACACGGGCCTGTCGGATATCACGAAATTCAAATGGTCCCCAAAGGCCCCTCTGCTAGTTGCAGGCTCATCGAAGGGTGAACTGGTTGTGTTTAACCGCGCAACGCAGCAGGTTGTTTCAGCCTCCGGAGCACACACCCAGGCCATTGTCGATGTTGCGTGGACACTGCACACCAATCATTGCGTCTCCGTCAGCGAAGACCGTCAGCTCTCTGTGATCGACGTGAATGGTGCTGTGCTTTCCAAGACGACGCTGAGTGGCACACCGCTATCACTCGTTATTTACGAGACGAAACCCACCGCAGTGGCGCCAGGCAGGGCGGTCGCCGTCGTCAACCTCGGTCGCGCACTTCAGGTCGTGAGCCTCTACACGAACGAAACTTTCACGTCTCAGTTTCAGACCGACCTCGGTACGATTGAGTGCGTCACGTCCAACCCGTCTGAAGGTGTCGTATTCCTCGGTTTTTCCAGCGGCACTGTCGGCACAGCAGCCGTGGAGGGCGGAGAGATGCATCTGGCGTCGCACATACAGGCTTTCAAGAAGGGGGTCTGCAACGCCGCGTACGGGCCGGGCAGCGGACTCTACCTCGCGACGTCAGAAAACACCGTGAAGCTGTTCGGCGTGTCCTCCGATGCGCTAGTCGAGATTTCCGACGACACTGTGACACCGGAGAATGAGTACGGTCCGCTTCGCGAGGTGCGTTGGAGCACCGACGGCCAGTGCGTTTGCATGGACACGGCTAGCGGCTCGTTCCTCACCTACGCATTCAACGTCCCCAACGTGAGTGCGGCGTGTGGAAGTCTCGTCTTTTACTTTACGTCTTCACGCGTGGTCGGTGTAAAGAACATCCGCGAGGGAACCGTGCTCTGCACAATCCCGGTTGACATCAAGCCAACGTTCATGGCAGCAGGTATGAGCATGCTGGCTGTCGGTGCAGGCAACGCTGTGTTTTTCTACGAATACTTCATTCCGAACTCGATGCCTCACGCAATCGAGACGCCACTAGCGGGCGGCAAGGATAAGCAGAAAACACACTCGCAGCTGTTGCGCAAGGTCGAATACCCATCCGCTGTCACTGACATCAGCGTCTCCTCTCACTTCGCCGCTGTCTGCTTTGACGGCAAGGCGCAGCTGCACACCATTCGCGAAGGCGAGGACGGACAGTCCATGATGTTCCCAGGACCAAATGAGTCCCAAGTGATCGCTATTGGACTCTCTGAGACTCTCTTTCTTTACGTGACAGCGAACAAGGTCACTGTGGTGGCCCTCCGCAATTTGCAGCCGGTTGCCGAGTACAGCTTCAACTCCACCGTGAAACGTGCCTTTGCCAACCCAATGTGCACACGTGTCGCGTGCATTGATGAGGCCAACTCGCTCGTCGTGCTGAACCCCATCACAGAAGGCGCCTGTGCGGCGGAGGGTTACGAGGCGTCGCACAAGCACATATTGTGGGACCAAATGGATGCGACTGTGTTTGTGAGCTACGACACCAAGAGCTTCATCACCTACGTGTGCGCTGCGCATAGTCGCCACGGTGCCACCTGCGAATCCGCCCTTGTGCGCAACTCGAACAACGAGAATCTGTACACCGCGCTTCCTGCAAACCACAGTCCTGTCAGCTTGTGTCGCGGCACCGTCACCGTGCAGGCAGCCAACGGGCAGCTCACAACGATGCTGCTCAACTCGCACATGGATATCAACGTGCGTGTACCCAGCACGGACGCCTTTTATAACAACTACTGTCTGCACCGTCTGCGGTGGGCGTCACAAAACATCTCAACCCCCAGCGAAGCCGAAGACCTGGCCCACAAGGCGCTTCA
The DNA here is from genome assembly GCA_030849625.1 of Wallacemonas sp. TrypX. Classification (NCBI taxonomy): domain Eukaryota; phylum Euglenozoa; class Kinetoplastea; order Trypanosomatida; family Trypanosomatidae; genus Wallacemonas; species Wallacemonas sp. TrypX. Next base: position 5,397 of record JASANP010000980.1, read on the forward strand.
CATGCTTGACATCGAGCTGGCCATCCGCGTGTATCGGCAGCTGTCACAGCCCACACTGGTCCTGTGTCTGGAGAAGATCAAGCACATTCACGAGAAGAATCTGCTGCTCGGCCACGTCTCCATGATTATGGGCTACTTCAAGGAGGCGCAGACGTTTTTTCTGCGGTCGTCGCAGCCGCTGTGTGCGTTAGAGATGCGGCGTGACCTGATGCAGTGGGAGCCCGCACTCGCTCTCGCGAAGGAGATGGCTGAGGACCAGGTGCCGATCATCTCAAAGGAGTACGCCCAGCAGCTCGAGTACCGCGGTGAGTACGTCAAAGCCCTTGAGATGTTCAAATGCGGTAAGCGCCCGCTACCGACAGGGCACGCGAGCACCGAGCTGACCGCCGCGCAGCAAGAGGTGAAGCAGCACAACGAGCAATGTGTGGAGGGCACGGCACGCTGTCTCATCCGCACCGGTAGCGTGAAGGAAGGCGTCGACACCGCCCTCAAGTCGGAAAACAAGGAGTTTATCCGTGATTGTGCCCAGCTGTGCGAGGAAGCGCAGCGTTTCGAGGAGGCCGCGCAGCTTTGCGAGAAGGTCGGCGACGTTGAGCATGCCGCGGCGCTCTACATTGAACGAAGCAAGAATCTCAAAGCGGCGGGTCGTCTCCTGCCACAGATCAAATCGCGCAATATTGTGGGTCTCTATGCAAGTGCCAAAGAGGCGGAGGGGAACTACAAGGAGGCCGAAGAGGCGTTCGCTCAATCAGAGGATTGGGATAACGTGGTGCGCATCAAAGTGGAGAAGCTGAACGACCTGCACGGGGCGTACGTCATTGTGCGCAACACGCGCTCCGCGGACGCCGCCGCTCTGGTGGCCAGCATGTGCAAAAAGAAGGGCGAGTTCGGTACCGCCGTGGAGTTCCTTGTGCTAGCCAAATCAACCGGTGAGGCGTTCGAGCTGGCCAAGCAGAAAAATTGCATGTTCAACTACGAGAGTGCACTGCTGAGTCAAATCCAACTGCAGAACGGCGTCGCACCACTACAGTATCAGCCGGACTTCATCATGATCGCTGAGTACTACGACAGCGTCGGCAAGCCCGGTCAGTCCGCTATGTACTACCACATTGCCGGCAACTACTCCATGGCGCTGAAAAAGTACATGGAAGCCGGCGAGCCCGAGGACATTGAAAAGGCGGTCGAAGTTGTCGGGAAAGCGCGCAGCGACGCGTTGACGAACAAGCTGATCGACTTCCTCATGGGCGAGAGTGATGGCGAACCTAAGGACCCCTCTTACATCTTCAAGTTGTACATGGCGCTCGGCAGCTTTGAGAAGGCTGCGAAGACGTCTGTAATCATCGCCACCAAGGAGCAAGAGATCGGCAACTACAAGAGCGCGCACGAAACACTCGTGGAGGCGTGCCGAATTCTCAAGGAGAAGAACATGCGTGTGCCAAACGATCTGCGCCGCACGCTGATGCTGCTGCACTCTTACGTCATCGTGAAGGACCTGATCAAAATCATGCAGGATGAGCCCACCGCTTGTCGGATGTTGTTGCGTGTGTCACGGAATATTCAGAAGTTTCCCAAACACATCGTCACCATTGTTACGTCGACCGTTCTGCAGTGCACCAAATCTGGCTTCGCCAAGTCGGCATTCGAGTTTGCGTGTGTGCTGGTGCAGAACGAGAAGTACCGTGCAGAGCTCAGCGATAAGCACCGCAAGAAGATCGAAGGGATTGTGCGCAAGCGTGGCAAAGAAGCACTCGAAGACCCGCCGGACAGCCTCTCCCCTTGCCCCTTCTGTGAGGCTCCGGTGGCGGAAACGGAGCTGGAGTGTGGGGCGTGCAAGAACGCACTTCCGTTCTGCATCGTCTCTGGTAAGCATGTGGTGAAGAGTGACTTTGCGACGCTGCCATGCTGTGGGTTCCCTGCTATTTACTCACTTCTCATGAAGCGCTTGCAAGAGACACCGACGTGCCCCATGTGTGAAGCCGCGGTCGACATCAACGCTGTCCGAAAGCTGACTGACCCTGACATGTCTGCCTTCTAGCCACGTTTCGGCTGTGACCTCAACCACAGCTGTTGAAGCCATTCCCTTAGCTTTATCGTTTCGGTGGTCGCACGTGGCTTTCGCTGCCCCGTGTACACGTGTCTGCGACCATTACGGCGCGGCACGAGGGCCTTCTCCCCCTCACCGTCTCTTGTTGATGATTCCTCTCTGTGCACCCGCTGCTGTTGTTGTTTTTGTCACGCCTTCGCTCTTCCAGCTTCTCATGTACGTAGACCATTGATAGAGTGCCGCTGATGCAATGCGGGAAAAAAAAAGAGAAAAGTAAGTGAACTTTCCGGTGACGTATGGGCGTCAGTTCTCGAAGCGGTTTCACTGACCACTCGCAAAGAGACGACCAAAAGGCATTCATGCTTTTCTTTTTCTCTTCAAACGTACCCAGCCCGACGCACTCGTGTGTGTCCCAGTGCGCGCGGCTGCATGTGGCCACGTGCACACACACCCACTCACACTCCAGTATACAGGTCACCTGCGGCATCTGTGTGTTGCCAACCATCAATGCCCCGTGTCTGCGCACAACTTCGCTGTTGAGGCTGTGTGTTTACGCGTAAGCAGACCGCTGTGCACAATTTCTTAGTGTCTCAGTCCAGACCTGACATCACGGCCACTCTCTTCCCCTCCGCTCCCATACCGAATCACAAGCAAAAAGACAAAAGCCACAAGTGATCAGTTACAACCGCACCATCGACTACGCTCGTCTGCTTAAACGACGTCTGTTGCTCCCAAGACCTTGCTGCCAGCAGTTTCTTTTCACTATTTACCGCCCTCCCATCCGTTTCATAAATGAGCACAAGTTGGGTACCGCTGGAGAACAACCCCGAGGTTCTCAACACGTACTTGTCACGCATCGGCGTCAACGCAGGCAAAGCAGAGTTCACCGACGTGTACGGCGTTTCTGAAGAATTGCTGTCGATGGTGCCTCTGCCCGTGTACGCGGTACTCTTTGTGTTTCCAGTTACAGAGGAGACGGAGCGTCGCGGAAAGGAGGTCACATCGGCACAGAAAACAGAGGTGGAAGCTTTTATGAGGGCACACGCATTCTTTTACACGAAGCAGTACACAGAAAACGCGTGTGGCACCATCGCCGTCCTTCACGCGTTGCTCAACAATGTGGAGCAGACCGGCCCCTTTGAGGAGGGGAGTGTGGTAGCCAGCTTGTGTGAGCGAACGGTAAAGGCGAACGGGACACCTGAGGCGGTCGGCGCAGTCATCCGCGATGACCTGGCTCTGGCCCAAGCACACGCGGAAGCTTCAGCAGACGGCACGACGGCGCAACCCGACGGGGACGAACCGGTGGATTTGCATTTTGTCTGTTTTGTGCCAGTTGCTGGGCGGTGCGTCGAACTAGATGGTCGCCAAGCCAACCCTATTCTGCATGGCGCGTACACCACCAATGCCGAGTTCCTGTCGGCCGCTGCTGCCGCTATTCAAGAGAAAATGTCTGCGAACCCTTCTTCGTTCGAGTTCAGCATCACCGCACTGGTTGGCAACTCTGATTAACAACTCTGTGCGCCGCAGCGCACGTCGATTGGTTAATTGTAGTTTTTTTTTTTGAATTCTCTCTGCGACATTTTTCGTCCCCTATTCTCATGTCACACGTTGTCTGAAGTGACCAATTGCCAACGCACCAACAACGGATCTTGCCACGCCCTACGTGTGAGCGTTGTGTATGCCCGCGCACTTCTCGTTCTTTGTTTTCCGTTCGCCTTTCACTGTCCACCATGAGAACCAGTGACTTGTTTCGTGCTGCGCTGAACGATTACGATCACGTACTCGCCTACACCTCGTTCACTCCGCACCCACCTACTCACATACTCACCAAAAAAGGCGACCACCGCTACGACCACTGACTGCTCTCTCCCGAAACTGGCTTCTGTGAAGCTCGTCTGTGCACGCGCGCACAAGTTACCAGCTGCTTTTCTCATTCTCGCAGCATCTCACTCATGCGTGCATTTTCACTGCTGATAACTTCTTCTCGCCGTTCATCGCCACTCTGCGCGGTCAGCAGACAGCGGAGCAGTCAAGCCACAGGGCTGAGTGCCGATGTTGGCCGCGTGTTCGATGCGCTTGCGGACCTCGAGACGCGCACAGGCCAGCCGCACTCTTTGGAGCTGCGCTCAAACGGCCGCTTTGTCCTGAGGCTAACAGAGCACCTCGACAGTGCGCATCAGACCTTCGATGGCGATGCACCTCTTGTCGACTGCTTTTACCGGTCTGATACCAAGAAAGCTCTTATGCCGTTCCGCCACACCACGGCTCGTCGTTGTCCGACTGGAGCGTCTGAAACACGCCGCGCCTACGCGCAATCCTCAACGCGCAGCGAAAAGGGCGCCGTGGCACTGCTAGACCTAACGCAGCGTCCTCGTGAGGACCTCCACGCGGCCTCCTTTGTGCAATCACGGTTCCCACACCTGGAACTCGAAGTTGTGCACACGTCCGGCAGTGATGTCAACGGGGCGCGCACGCACACGCATAGTGTGTCACTCCGTCGTCGCGCCACCAACGACGAACTCACCGCAGATGAGGAGGACGCGCTAGAACGGTTCCGTGGAGAAGCTGAAGGCCACGGATTCAACAAGACGCTCTCACGTGCCATGCGTGCTGCGTGTGCAGTGATGGGCCTCACGTATAAAACAGGCACCGCTGTCGACGGCTCATCTGGTTCCACGCGCCGTGACCAATCTGTTCTCGGCCTCTTCATGGCTCAACTTCGCATGCATGCACCGTCGGCTTCGCTGTGTGTAAAGCTTGTCCCCCCGACAAAGTCACTCGGCAACAGTGACAGTGGCAGTGTACCAGACCCATGTGCTGAAGTCGTTGTTGAGGTGAGGTGTGAAGGTCGGGTACTGGCGGATCGTAGGGGAACCTTGCAGGAGGTACTCCCACAACTGCTGGAAGCTGTCCGTGCGGCATGCGAAATGATCGTACCCACCGCAGCACAACAGCTGTCACGGGACGTCGCCTCTCGTCGTGTGGTCGTCGTCCTCCCTGAGCAGAACGTGAACGCCAAGAAAACGCTCTGTGAGCTCTTGGCCTACCACTACGGCGTCGCGGAAGACCAACTGTCACTACCTGTGACAGGCACAGCATCGGGCCTCTTCACGTGCTCGATGCGGCTGGCACTCAACCTCGAGAACTGGCTACCGTGCCACGGGGAGCGGGAGCTCACTGTGGTCACCAAGGCTGTGACAGCCACCTCCAAGAAGAAGGCGAGCGAGACGCTGTGTGCGACTGTCCTCCAGGAACTGTTCCCCGACATCTTTGCCGATCAACTCGCCCCTCACCCAGAGTTCGACGCCCTGCTTGGTCACGCGAAGGCAGGGGAGCAAGGGCTTCTGGCGCCGCCCGTCGCTCAAGGCTTGCGAAAGCAGCTGACGTGGGCGACGGAGGGCTCCGGCCAAGCTTGGACCTGCACCACGCGGCAGCTGGAGGAGGGTCACGAATACCCGGAGCTTGCTGTGTCTGTGCATCGTCGCGTGTGGTGTGCGGAGACTCAAGTGATCGAGAAGAAAACTATGATCGACACCAGTCAATCTCAGCCCAGCACACGCTCATTCGTTGCTTTTGACAGTCGTAAATCGAAGGCTGAACAGAAAAGTTACGCCCTTGCGCTTTCTGTGTGCTTCCCAACACAGTGTCGCGCCGCAGTCGCGCACGCCATCAGTGCCTCCTTACTCTCTCCAGACGGAACTCTCCCCCCTTACGCGGGCGTCGCAGCGCTTCCCAGTGAGCAAGACTTTCACGACGCGGTACAGCTGGACAGCAACATGTGCGTCCTACAACCTCGGTCGCTACCGTTTGCGGCCTTGCTGTCTCCCGGAAAAGTGGACACGTCTGAAGTGTCTTCTGGCACCTCGCCGCTGTCAATGTTGGAGGCTTGCGAGCAGTGCCTAGGTCGCTCTTCACCATCACACGACGAGCAGGCTGTTGTCCCGCGTCTCTGGCTGATCGACGTGACCTTTGACGAGGAGAGTCAGCGTCACGTCGCCACAGGTCGACTCAGTGTTCCCTGTCCCTCAGAGTGCGTACCAGACGCGGCCGATGAGCCTCTGTTCCGGGTAGACCACTGGTCACGTTGGGCAGCAAGACTGGCTGTGTGCCGCGCGTGTGTTCGGTTCACACGCGACACTGCCGCCAATACTCATCTCAGTGAAGCGGTATCCATGCTTCCACTGTCGCTTTCACACACCAATCCAGTGGAACAGGTGGTCTACGCTGTTCGCCAACTGTACGGTGCCGGCGTCATCTTGCACGCGTACGCAGAGGGAGAGGACGCAACTGAGCGTAGCGACAGAAAAGATGCATCGAGTCGCGCGTGTGTAGTGGAGCTGTGGGGCGTTGAACACACAGGGACCGCTTCGCCACCCGCTGCAGCAACACCGCTTTCCGAAGCGTCACTAGAGAATATGAAGGCGTCGTCGCTGTCCAGGCACACGGCGTTGCTCGCGCGTGCTACCGGGCACTCCTTGTTCGGCGCCACGCTGAAATGCTGCCGACTTATCATGGCGCACCACGTTCGGCCGGCTCAGGAAGTCTTTCCTCGGACCGTGTTACACGAAGGCACTGTTGGAATAACGAGCTGGTGCGAGGGTGGTACAGCTGTGCTGCCCGGCTTGCTGGCCAAAGTCCGAGACGACGTCGCTCGCTCTGCCACGAGCGCGTTAGCTGCTGCTGCCGACGCAACCCCCACGCCGTTCTCGTCTGTCGTAGAGATCGGCGTGGATTGTGGCGGGGGTGTTACCCGGGTGGTATTCAAGGTGCGGTCGGACACGGCGACCGTCACGTTGGAGACAGTCACTGACTCTGATCTCCTTTCTGCTCTAGACGAGCTGACACGGCGCATTTGTGTGGAGCTTGGCGTTCAGGACTGTCCAAGTGCGGCTCGTCACGCGCCAATGGTCAACACGTTCGTGGAGGCGTTGAAAAGTACCGTGCAGACACGCCTCGGCCTGCCCTTGACTGTGGATACCTGCCGTGAAGGTGGAGAGTGGCACTGTGAGATTAGCCTGAATCTCGGCGAAGATGTTCTCTGCTCACTCGCTCGCGCCAAGGCCGCACGACAGTCAGACGCCTGTGAGCTTGCCGCGTTGCATATTCTACGCTCTATCGGTGTTCAACCTGACCGCGACTTGAGCGTCGTCGGCCGCAGTGCCGTCCCCGTTGAGACGTTAGGAGAGGCTGTGAAAACCAACGTTTTGTTTCGACGCACGGTGTGACTAGTAGACTCTCAAATAGGCGGCAGCGCGCAATCGCCAGAAGTGCAATGTCATGAAGCGCGTCAGTGGCATTTCATGTCACCATCACCCTCCCATCCACATTGGATTTTCCACAGAAACAACCATGAACGACGTCAACACACGCACACATCACCGATCGCTTGCAACTACAGCTGCACATGCACACATGCCAAATGTCTGCACGTATGTCTGGTTCCTCTGACCAACAGCAGTTCGACCCGTCAACTCTCTTTTCCCTCGACTGCTTTCGTCAGTCCCCGCACCCCCCGCGGAGCAGGTGATATTTACGGCAGTGTGGTAGCCACTAGCACAGAATGGATGGCTCAGTGCAACTGCGCCCGTTGTTCAGTACCAGTGTTTCCGTCCTCTCCGCTTGCTTGTCAGTGCAACTCCGTCCGACCAATTGCTTGTGCACACGCATCACAAACTCTTTGCTTCCCTCTCACTTCTTCTACCAATTTATTTCTCAACGCCACTTTCCTTGTTTTTTTTTTTGATTCCACTTGTGTGTGCGTGCGTGCTTGTGTTTGTTTGCCTTGGACTTCTTTATTTGAAGGAAGGAAAGAACGAGATATCGCCCCGCCGCGCTGACCACTCCTAGATATGCTTCGTGCGTCGGCTGCCTCGATTCAGCTAAAGCGGCTGTACCCCGATTCAAGCCCTGATGCACCAGTGGCTTTTCTGCTGGAGATTGATGGCGTTCGAATTCTTCTCGACTGTGGATGGGACCACGCGATGGACGTCGCCTACCTGGATATTCTGAGTGGCGTCGTGCCAGGTCTGGATGCGGTGCTTGTGTCGTCACCTGAGCTCAAATTCTGCGGGGCTCTGCCATTCGTAATGGAGAATGTCCGGCCTGGCACGCCTGTCGTCGCTTCCAGTTCAACTGCAAAGCTGGGCCTGCACACCGTACTACACGCGCTGCTGTATCAGTTTCCCAACACACATGACTTCCCGCTTGCCAATGGCAATGTCTACACACTGACGATTGACAAGGTGTACAGCGGCTTCCGCATGACCCGCGAGCCTTTTGGCCGCAAGGTGACACTGAAAGGCAGAAACGCTGACGTGGAGTGTCTGGCAACCTTCACAGGCCGCATCCTCGGCGGCTACGCGTGGACGGTGAGGTATCAGATTGACGAGCTGTTCTATTGCCCGGATTTCACCACGAAGCCATCTCACATGCTGAAAAAGTTTGTCGTACCAACGTCGTCGAACATCTCCCTCATGCCGTCATTTCCCCTCGCCAACACAGCACCCGGCGGCGCAAAGCGACTGGAGGAAACCCTGCAAACGCTCTTCAAGGATATGCAGCTGACGCTGCGTAGTGGTGGAGACGTTTTAATCCCTGTCAATCCGTGCGGCCGCGGCATTGAACTGCTGTCGGCAATGGTGCGGCTACTTGCCGAGAAGGGTGGTGATAAGTACAAGGTCATCCTAGCCTCTCTGCAAGCGCGCGAAATCCTGGACAAGGCGCAAACCATCACGGAAGCCCTTCTCGACGACGTCATCCTGGACGAGCAGCCCCTGTTTGCCAAGGTCATCACGTGCCGCACAGCGCAGGAGGCGCTCTCCGTGTCGGGATCGAAGATTATTCTGGCCGAGGGAGAGACGCTCGATTACGGAGTTGCTGCCGAGCTGTTGGAAGTCATGCTACCGATCAACGCGCGCGGCGCAGAGAACCTGGTTGTGCTGACGCAGAATCCACCAGAAGGATCCAATGCCTCGCTGGTGGCGTCCGTGCCACACAATGAAATGATGACACTGAGCTTTCGAAAGCGGTCGAAGCTCAACAAGGAGGAGCTTGAGGAGTACTACGTGGCGCTTGAGCACGAGGCGGAGGAAAAGCGCCGCAAGCTGGAGGAGGCCGGTGGCTTTGTCATTTCGGCCGCAGCTGGCGGCTCCGGAAACGGTGGCGCCGCCCGCGCCGAAGAGGACGAAGACGAAGAAGAGGAAGAAGATGACGCTGCTGGTGGTCGGGGCGCCGCTGCTGGTGGCGGCGGCAATGCCTTGCCTGGCGCACGAGCCGGTGGCACGGCAAGGGACCGCGCGCGAGGCACAACCCGCGACGCGAAGGTCACCACCACCACCCCTGGTCTGTACCTTCCGAGTTACATGAACTTCAACTCGCGCTTCCTTTCTTTCCCGACGCTTGAGTCCGCCGTGACGCTGAGCAGCGCCGTCCGCAGTGGCCAAGACGTAGCCTACGGTCTCCCTGTGCCTGAAGAAGAGCTGGATGCGCTCCAGCGGCGCGCACCACCGAAACAAAGTGCCGACACCGAGGCAGACGCCGACGAGAAGGCTGTCAAGCAGCAGAATGACGCTCAGCGCGAGGTCAGCGAGCCGGCCAAGATCTCGGAAGTGACACGCGAGCTGGAGCGTGCGTGCAAAGTTGTGCTGTTCGACCTCACTGGTTACCCAGACAATCAGGCGCTAAAGGACCTCCTCCGTGCCAAGTTCGGCTTCACCAAGAAGTTGGTGGCTCTTCGCGGCTCTCCTGAAAACTGCCGAGAGCTCCATCAATTCTGCCGCACAGAAAAGGGCCTGAAGTGCGGCGACAGTGTGCAATTTCCACCGGCGGGCATTCCAATACAGCTGGCGACGCACGTTTTCTCGTACACAGTCGGACTCGACGGCTCACTCTCACGCGTCCTCACACGCAATCTTCGCCGCGTGCGTGAGGCCAACGTCAGTAGCTACTGGGAAGTGTGCTGGGTGGACGGTGAGCTTCGCTCGCGGCTTGAAGAGGACGAGGGCCCGGAGGCGCAGCGCCACCGCACCGAGGTGTCTTCACTCGCGCTGGCAGCTCTCAGTGCCGAAAAAGCACAAGAGTCTGCCGAGCACATGAAGGCGTCAGGGCACCAGCGCGGTATGTACTTTGTTGGCGAAACCGATTTACACCGGCTGCGTGATGTCTCAAGCCGAGAGAGTAATCTGACAAGCGAGTTCCACAAGCGTGCTCCTATGCTCGTCTTTGACGAAGGCGTATGCGTCCGCCGAGGGGCAGACGGCGACCTCACCCTTGCTTCCATTGCCACCCCCGCGCTATTTGATGTCAGGAAGAACGTTTACAAGCAGTTCTCGCAGACATTGTGATCCACAGTTAACGGTGAAGAGTGAACACTAAGAAAAGAGAGGCAGTGCATCCCTCTTTTTTTTTTTTACGCCGGTCGCGTTTTGGGGGTGAGAAATGATGATGATTACGTAGTTGTGGTGGTGCCTCACGCTTTAACGAGTGCAGGTGCTGATCTGACCTCATGTCATTGTGGGCAAATACACGCGTGTTGCCGGTATGTGTGTGTGTGTGTGTGTGGTGCGTTGCGCTGTTTTGCACGCACCCACTTGGCTGTATGCTTTCAATGACTCTCGCTGTCACCAACGTGTGCCGCCGCCGCCACTGTGACAACATCACGCGAAACCGATCGAAATGATTGGCGGTAGTGTCCAGCCCGTTCTAGGTCCACTCTGGAAGGAGCGCCAGAAGGAGATGGCTGCATGTAACAGCTGGCAAGTGCCTGTCTACGGGACGAGTGTGTTCGCAGCTCTGCATTCAGATTTCTCACCGCCACGCTCTCTGCCGGTATGGCTTGCCAAGTCGCGAGGAGTGCCGTCTCCGGGCGATGCTCGCGGCCTGCTTTCACTGGAAGACGTGTCTGTGTCACGTCCGCATGCTTCCGTTTATACTTTATTCCTCCCGCTGCCCGCTCTAACTTCGTCTCTCTCCCCCTCCTCTCCCTTCCCTTCACTTCCTGTTCCCTTTTCATTCTCCGCCCTGCAGGGAAGCCGTTCGTCTGCGTTTACCGACTTCCTGTGCGTAGCTGTTGCCGCACTGTCTGACCAATGGCGACACGCACATCTCCCACTGTTACAGACCCTGATGAGTGGACCGCGTTGTTCCTTTCAGTCCTGGCCACTGATGACTCCTCTGAGTGTGCGGGTTCCCTCGAACAACTAGCCGTTTCCCTGTACGCGGAATCCCATCGCGTGGACCTGAGGAACTTCCTGCGTGACGTGCGCAACGAGAAGGGCTTTCTTGAAAATGACGAGTTACTGACGTCCGATGGACCCGACGCACGTGAGGTGTTAGCTACTCTTCTCCGCGTCACCGCATTTCCCGATCCGCTCACGTGCGAAGTGGCGACCCACTTCGTCGCAATCATTCAACGCACGTTTAAGCAGCTCGTCATTGCGACCACACAGCGCAAGTTTGCACAGCGGCAGCGGCCCGTCGCAGAAGTGAACCGCAGCTCGGACGGTAGTTGCCTTGCCGCAGGTGTCGTCGCCGTCATGAGCTCGTGGGCATATGATATCTGCGCGACGCTCGAAAACGTCATTTTTCCACTGCTTCACGCCGGCAGTGAGCGTGCATCCACTTTACAACTCCCCACCGCGGCGACGGCAGACGAGGAAGGCCGACAGGGTGACACGAACCTGCCGTCCGCACTCGCCGCTGGTCACCCGGAGCAGACGGATTTTGTCTGGGCATTGCAGGTGAAGTGCGACGCGTGTCGAACCTTCGTGGACACCGTGGCGCAGCTACTGGAAGATTTGTTCACCGTGACCAGTTTGCACGACGTGGAGGCGGTGGGTGTCGCTCTCTACAGCACAGCTTTATGTGTGCTCTCAACCACACGAGCGTCATTGCCAGCGGACACAGAGGTGATCGACGACAACGCTCATGACACCGAGGGTGCCACGCTAGTGGAATCCACACTGCGCCATTGCGCTGCGGTCGTCGCACACTTGGTAGTTGGCGTGGTGCACCAAGAGCAGCTGATGCCGCTAGTCACGCTTCTCTCTCGGCACTGGCGCGCCACTCTCATCGATCAAGTGGGCATTCTCGGTGAAGAGGGTATCGAGGATGTCTGTGATGGTGGCTTGACATCTGACGCCGAGGCGTTGGCCGTTTGGCAAAGCCGCGAGGCCGCCTTGCTCAGGACAACACTGTTTCCGTCGGCCAAGAAGACGGCCAAAGACACTCCCCACGACGTATCGACGCCGATCGACTTTTGCACATCCTCCGCTTCTGTGCGAATGCGCGTTGTTGGCGCGGCTCTGCTGCTGCTCCGCATGACTGTGAGTGGCGGTGGCATGAGCCAGTCCGCAGAGCCCGTACCCGGCAGCGTGTTTCTGCACAGCAGTGAGTCTCTTTTCTGGCAGATTGCGGCCCCACTGACAGCAGCTCTGGAAATCGACTCAGTCTACGTTCTTGGTGAAGCCACACACTTTCTGTGTACCCTAGCGTCCTCCATCGGTCATGGTGCTCTGCGAGTCGACGCAGACCAGCACGCAACTGTGGTGGTGTTTGCCACCGCGAAGCAGTCTGGCTCGCAAGGATATCAGACTGTGTTTGACTTGATGAAGCAACTGGTGACCTTGGCGTCGGCGAACGCGCACCCACTTGTGCGGAAGCGGTCACGACGCGCTGTTGAACTGCTGCTAAGGTGCATGGAAGAGCCTCTTCGTGTCCGCGTGGCAGGTTCGCTTCTGGTGCTTTGCCCTTTTCCTTCCGTGGCACGATTTTTGCACACATTTTTGGTTGCCGAGTGGACGGCGTACAACGCAGATGTGTATCCCAAGATCGGGCCTCTGAAACTCTACGAGGAGCGCTTCCCGCACGTGCTGGCGATGGCAGTAGAGTCTCACGTCGGAAACGTTGAAATGGCGCAGATGGAGTTTGTCGACTGCCTCATTGCCGAGCTAAACTTTCTCCGTGTGCTGTTGGCGAAGGAACGGGCACGCTTAGGTGCTTCACGCTTTCGATTCTCAGAGCAAGGCCGACTTCTCTTTGGCATCGCAGTACCGGCGAAGGACACGTCCACCGCAGAGGGAGTGCGCAGCTGGGTCGCCTTGTTCGAATGGCTGCAGTCCACAACTATCTCACGTATTCAGACACTCCTTAGCCACCGTCCACCATCGACGGGGTCCACCTCCCCGTCCTTTGCTCCGGTTCACTTGAGTGACATCGACGCGTTTTCGCTTTCTATGGCTGTGGATGGCGTCGCCGCATTCCTGTAGCACACAGTGCAGTCGTTCTTATCTCTACTGTCTGTTTCACTTGTCGTGGAGCCCACAGGCCCCGCTATGCGCTCTTCTCGTCTCTGTCTACGTCCGCTGCCACCCACGTGTCGCCAGCAGTTGCCAATAAGAGAACCGGGCGCGTCATCACACAAACACAACTGAAAATCCCGCTTCGCGTAAACGATAAAGAGAACGCTTAGAGTACAGTGAATCACGTGACTAGCGAGCCCCCTCCCCTCCCTACATCCTCTCGTTCTTTCTTCGCTGGCCATTGCCTCACAAACTTCCGTTCTCCTCCTCCTACGTCTGATGTGTGTGTGTGTGTGTGTGTGCGTGTGTGTGTGTGTGTGTGTGTGCGTGTTTTTTTACACCACATGCGACGCATGACAGTTGACTCCCTTTTTTTTTGTGTGTGTGCGTTTTGTTTGCTTTTTGCTGAGTGCTTTTTCGTGACTTGGAAAAGACACCGGGAATGATTCGTTCAGAGCTGCTGGACGAAGAAGTAGCTCGCAACGCCTCGGCACGATCAGTGCAGATCACGCCTCCGCTGGAACGGCGTAGTGGGGCGTACCTGACAAAGTTTGAGGTGGCACGCATAGTGGGGGAGCGCGCGAGGCAGATAGTCAACGGTTCCGCTGTGTCACTGGACAGCTTTCTCCCCGGCAGCCGAGACGCAGCGGAGGGCGCTGAACGGTGCACCGACCCCAAGTCGCTCGCCGTGGACCCCGTGCTTATGGCCAAGTACGATCTCGTGCAAGGACGCATCCCGATGATAGTGCGGCGAACCTGGCCCGACGGCACTGAGGAGAACATCCCGGTGCGCGAGTTGTTGGTGGACTCCACTATGCTGGATCTCAAGTTTTGACTTTGCGCACGTGTGCTCAGTGAACACTCGGTTGCCCATGCGCTTTCGTTCTAACACGTCTAAGAGAGGGCGCTTGCAGACAACACCTCCCTCACTTCCTTGTAGCCCTTTAAAGAAAAAAGAATGAAGAATGGGCGGAGTACTTGGTATGCCACGTGAAGACAAAGTGTCGACTGTTCACAGAGATTGTAGTGTGTCGAACTCTCGGGACTTTCTTTTCTCGATTCGCTCCTCTCTCTGCCTCTGGGTAGGGAATTTGTGGTTGCGCGGTTGAGAGCACTCTCCAAGCTTTCTAGAAGAGCTGTCACTGCTCCAGTCACCAGCATGTTCCACGCCGCGGTGTGCTGCTTTGCCGGAGTCGTCTTTTTTTTCTTCTCTCGTGCGTACTCCTCCACTCAACGAAGAAATGTATACTCCCTCCACCCGTCGGCTCTGTTTTCTTCACCCATTCGCCAATGCGGTGGTGTATACTTTTCTTTTTTCATATCGCACTACGGTACTCTCTCGGTTCCTCTCATCACGCACAGCTGCAAAGCCTTCACGTGCTAAACGCTGTACAAGAAGCGGGCAGCATCACAGTGAGTTTTCTGTGTGTCCCTTCTCTTTGTTGTGTCGTTGTCATTCATTCTCACTGCTCAGCTTCTCCAGCAGATATTTTCAACACGCCTCTCCGTGTACGGACACGGTCTCGCTGATCATTGTCTCCTCTCGCCTGGGCAAGGTTGTTGTAGCAGATGCGTCGCTTCGCTGCAGCTCAATGGCGCGTGACCACCCTGACTGTGGTGAGGTTGCTGCACTCGCGTGACGACGTGCGCAACATCGCTGTGATTGCCCACGTCGACCACGGTAAAACAACGCTAGTGGACAGCATGCTCAGCCAATCCGGCACAGTGGCGAATGCCCACAATCGTGTCATGGACAGCAAGGACCAAGAAAAGGAGCGTGGTATTACCATTCTGGCCAAAAACACGTCCATTGTGCTCGGTGACAAGGACAACCAACGACGCATCAACATTGTTGACACACCTGGTCACTTGGACTTTGGCGGGGAAGTGGAGCGCGCTCTGCAAATGGTGGAGGGCATCATTTTACTCGTGGATGCGAAAGAAGGTGTTCGCCCTGGTACGCGGTACGTTCTCCGCAAGGCGCTTTCTCTCAATCTAAAGCCAATTGTCTGCGTCAACAAGATCGATAAGGATGA
Organism: Wallacemonas sp. TrypX; assembly: GCA_030849625.1. Classification (NCBI taxonomy): domain Eukaryota; phylum Euglenozoa; class Kinetoplastea; order Trypanosomatida; family Trypanosomatidae; genus Wallacemonas; species Wallacemonas sp. TrypX. Next base: position 20,774 of record JASANP010000980.1, read on the forward strand.
CAGTGCGATTGACAAGACGATTGCCGCTGTTGAGGACCTGTTTCTGGAGACGGCTGAGAACGACGACCAGCTGAATCTCAAATTCCTCTACGGCTCCGGTCGCAGTGGCTACATGAACGAAACGCCAAAAAAGGAGGGAACACTGGCGCCGCTTTTCGACACTATCTTTTCCACAGTGCCTGCGCCAACGACCAAGGAGGACAGTGATCTGCAGATGCTTGTCGCCCAGATCGATGAGAACGCCGCCGCTGGGACAAAGATCGCGATTGGCCGGATCTACAACGGCGAGGTAACGGTGGGCGACATCGTCACTGTCGCGCTAGAGGACAAACGCACAGACGCACTCGTGAAGAGCATTCACCTGTATGTTGGCGTTGACAAGGCCAGGGTTGACAAGGCCAAGTTCGGCGACATTTGCCTACTGGAGCTGCAAGAACCACTGGGTCAGAAGGTCCCTCTGACAATCGGTGGCACAATTGGAAAGCAAGGCAACGTCGTGCTGTTTCCCTATAAGCGACCTGACGAGCCAACATACAGTCTGGTTATGCAGGAGAGTGAGGCGGGCTGGAAGTCCAAGGAGGCCGACGAGTTCATGGGCAAATTTAACGCCGTTCAGAAACGCCTCGAGCGAGAGGCCATGGTGAACACAGCGCTGCAACTGACCTTTTCCGGCCAGCGTCAAGCCACGCTTATGGGTCGTGGGCCGCTGCACCTCTCCGTGATTATTGAAGACATGCGCCGCGAAGGGTACGAGTTCGAGATCCAGGCCCCGCGCGTGTTGACACGCATGGTTGACGGTGAAGAGTGTGAACCGTATGAGCGTGTGTCCCTGGAGTTCAAAGAAACGCTTGTGTCCGACGTGGTCTCCTTTCTCAGTTCGAAAATGGGTGAAATTGGTGAAATCCAGCAGCTGTCAAACGGTCGCGTGCTGATGGACTGTGTGATGCCTGTGCGTCTCATGTCCAACGTCCCTCTGCGCTTTCACACTATGACCGGTGGCGACGGTGTGCTGAACCATCATTTTGATTCGTACAAGCCCATGGCGTCTGGCGACACGGAGCGCGAGACAGGTGCTCTCATCTCGGTTGACGCGGGGGAGGTCACGGACTGGTCGCTGTCGGGTCTTTGCACTCAAGGCCGGTTCTTCGTTCAGCCCGGCGATCAGGTGTACTACGGGCAAATCATCGGTGAAAACACCAAAACGTCCTTCCAGAACCTCGGTGTCAACATCTGCAAACGCAATGACCAACTCGGAGGGATGCGTGCGAACGCCAATGACAAGGCAAACAGTAAACGTGGCTCCTACTACGCCCAACGCTTCACATTCGAAGATTGTGTGTCGTGGGTTGTGGATGATGAGCTTGTGACCGTTACGCCTAAATCAATTCGCATGCGGAAGCCGAACTTCAACGGACGCACCACCATGCGTTCAACAAAGAAGAAGTAATTATCTCAGTGTTTGAAGTGTTTCAAGAGAGAAGCAAAGTTCATGGCGTGCAGAAGGGAAACGCCCGTACCAGGTGGTTTGCTACCGAAAACCACAACCACGGGTGAGTGGCGACCACGACTTTCCGGTCCTACATCACGCACTTCTTCTTTTTTCCTTTTCTTTCAGCCCTCAGAACAGTTTTTGGAGTTTATCGTTCGCAATTGGTGCTTCCAACGGATGGCTGCTGACGTGGTTTTCGTGCCCCGGTGCCACGATGGTGTCTTTGTTTCTTTTCTCTTTGAGGCAAGCTGCATACAGACCAAACGTTACTGTTCGCGCAGCGGGATTTTATGTTCGTAATTCACAGGTTAATGTTTTTCACAGCAACGACTTTCTTTTCAATACTTGTCACATAAGCCCACACATTGGCTTCTGTATACGGAGAGGGATAAGAAGAGACAAACACGCTCTCTACATGGGGTCAGTGGAGAAGAGGAAAATTCCCATCGACAGCAACGTACTTCTCCTCTCACGTGCATTAGTCTTCGACTTTGTCCATGAGCTACGTTTGACTTGACCACGAATATGACCGAGTCGCCAATAAAAGAGGTGCCTACTGCCTACGACTTCTCGTGCTTGTTTTTTGTTTTTCTTTCTTTGCGTGACCTTTTCTATGTGTTCGTTCCTCTCGCACATCCTCCCCCTCCCCCCCCCCCCACCTCCCCTTACTTGTGTTCATATTCCCGTTCCGCGTAGTGTCAAGTGAAAACTGCCGTTTTTTTTTCCTCAAACTCTCTTGCTCTGTTCACCACCGACTAGGTTGCTGCCCTTGCGACTTGCACGGCTCCACTCATTAACAACATGTTCCGTCACAGTGCCACCGCCCTGTTCAGGGCTACCTCGGCCAATTACCTCAAGGCCGTTGTTGGTGTCAAGCGTGTGGTGGACTACACTGTGAAGGTGCGCGTCAAGGACAACAAGGTTCAAACTGCCAACTCCAAAATGAGCGTGAACCCCTTCGACGAAATCGCGATTGAAGAGGCGATTAGGTTGAAAGAAAAGAAGGTGTTGGACGAGGTGATCGCCGTGACGATTGGCAACAAGAAGGCGGAGGAAGTTCTCCGCACGGCCATCGCGCTTGGTTGCGACAAGGCAATCCACATTGTGGTGCCCGATGCGGAGGCGGAGCAAATCGAGCCACTTGCCGTGGCACAAATCTTTGAGAAGTTGCACGCAGAACTCAAGCCGGACGTGTGGATTCTTGGCAAGCAGGCTGTCGACGGTGACTTTGGTAGCACACCCCAACTTCTCGCCGGACTGCTCGATATCCCCCAGGGCACCTTCGCCTCCCAAGTTGAGGTGAACGGGAACAAGGTCAAGGTGACTCGCGAGGTTGACGATGGACACCAAATTGTCGAGCTTGAAATGCCGTGCGTTGTGGCCGCCGATTTGCGCCTCAACACACCGCGCTTCCCCAAGCTGCCGAACATCATGAAGGCCCGCAAGAAGCCCATCGACACACGCGACGTCTCCACCATGGGTGTTGACACCAAGCCACATCTCACCGTTGAGACCGTCACCGAGCCTTCATCGCGGCAAGCCGGCGTCAAAGTCAAGACAACGGAGGAGTTTTACGATAAACTCCACAACGAGGCGAAGGTTCTGTAGTGAAACAATGAGCGCAAGGTTCGCAGACACGCAAACACACCTTTTTTTTCCAGATTGTACTGTCAGCCACGTTGTTAGCTGTCTCTCTCTCTCTCTGCCAAGTAATTGCCAAGCAGAAGTCGCGTCGCTTGGGTCGATGTGCGGTGTCAACGTGTCGGTTTTGTGTATGCGCGAGTTGCCCGCGTTGTTTTGATTTTATCAACACACTCACTTCTTCTTTTCTTTTTTTTTCGGGTTTTCCCAGTAACAAAACGTACGGTCTAGCAGAGTCAGATCCCTTCTCGTAGTTCCACCTGTGGCTCAAGGCGTCTGCTCTCTCGTCCTTTCACATCTCCAACGGCGCACTGTAGCAGGGTGGACGTGACCAAGCGGAATAGGTCTGGCGTCAGCAGGCCTTTATTTGATAGCGTCACATGTTTTTTTTCTTCTTTTTCCATTTGCCCGTGTTGCTTGTGGCTATGCGGGGGCAAATATACTCTGACCTTCACACACGCACGCACGCACACACAACTCTGTTAGGGACTGTCCATCTGCGGCTTCTCTACGTTCCCTCCGCTCTTCCAGACAGTGTGGGGGCCAAATGACACTTGTTGATGCGTGGTGGTACCCACATAGGTCCCACAGTCTGCCGAGTATGTGTGTGTGTGTACTACCCTCACTCGACCACGCAGCTCGCGCTCCCACGAAAAACAACTCACTCCCTCACTCTCCGCACTTGTCATCCCCCTCTTCTGCCGTTCTTGTGTCGCGTGCCTCAGCACGCGCAGCATTATGCGCTGCTCAGCTCTGTTGCGAAAAATCTCAAAAGTGCCTACTCGCGATGTTGTGCCCGCTTCTTCCTTGCGCTACCAACCTCGCTATGTGCCTCCCCGCAAAATGACACTAAGCTCTTCGTTCGACACCGTCAACGAAAAGAATCGTTTCGTGTCTCTCGAACTAATGCTGCAGCGGTTTAGCGGCTACGTTGGGCGCCGTCAATACAAGATGCAAGCTGATCTCACCCGACACTTCTCTCGGTTGAAGGAACTCGGTATAGACTGGCACGAGCTAAAGTCCCTCAACAGTGATGAGCTCCGCACCCTGTGCCGCGACGTGCTCGACTTGACCCCCGACGAGCACGCCGTGTTGCTCAGCGCGCTTGATGCGAAGCTGTGCGGCGTACTGCGTCGTGCCTCCACCCGTCACTCCACAAACCTGTGCATGAGCCCCGGCGTGCAGTCGTGTGGGTGGCGATGCGGGAAGCACGGCCACGTCAACGACGTCTACTTTGAGGGGAAACAAAAAGCGAATGCAGCTGCGCTGGAGTTGGCGCACCGCTCGCTTGTGCGGCGAACAGAGCGCGATGGTGTGGCTGTGGACGTTCGGAGTCAACCCGATTTCTCGATAGTCGGTCGAGGCCAGCCAAACCTGCATCCTCGCGTGTGGACGGCACCGGAGAACGCCACGTTTGTCGTGTCGGTCATCGGTTTTGAATTCCGCGTGCACCCTGCCGACCCGCGCGCCGTCCCACAAATTGAAGAGGTGGCTGCGGAGTGGGAGCTTCATGCCGCAGTGGTCAAACAGGTCGTGTGGGAAATGCTGGAACTCCACGCGGTGGAAGGTGACCCGCAACCGCTGACGATGCAGCCTGGCGAGATGGGCCCACAAGACGAGCCGCCCGTGCATAGCAGTGCCTTCACGGTTCGCGAAGCCGCCGCTGGAAGTGTGGCGAAAGAAGTGCCTACTGTTGTGGAACAAACAATGATGAGCAGTGACGGAATGGAAAAGCCGTGGTTCCGCACCCCACTGCGCCAGAAATATGACAACGGCGTTCCTGTCGCTCTGCCTTTTGCGCCGAGCATCATTATACGCAGCAGCTTCCGTCAGGTCACACGAACCGCAGGCCACCAGTCCTCTCCTGATGACGACGTAGGTAGGCAACTGCTGCAGCCTGTGGTTGACCTAACCTGCTTCGTACACCCGTCGGCATGTTTCTGGTGGAACCCAGAGGATGAGCAGAAGTGTGTGAGGCAGATTCTGGACTACGCAAAGCGCCTGCCGTATTCACTTCCCTTCAATCTGTATTTACGGGTTGACCCTGCGAAGCTGGGTCGCCTGCAGCCAGAGGTGCTTGAGGAGATGCAACGGCGTCAACAGGAAAAGGCTGCGTATTTTGACCTTCATCACTTCCGGATGTCCCCACTCCACCGTGGTGGCGACGAGGCGCACGCCGCTCCCAGCAAGAAGGGCTGATGTCGTTTGTTTGCGGTGGAGCGCACCGCGCACTCATGAGGTTTTGGCCGCCGTCAGCCCTCCTCCTTCGGTTATTGTTGTTATTGTCAAACGACTTGGTCACAGAGCATAAACATCGTGCACACGTACATTCGAAAAAAAAAAACATCACTAACCAACGACAACGGCAACCATCGGAATGCATAGCGGTGATAGTACCCTTGTCTCTCCTTTCTCACCCTCGGCACCGCACCTGCCTCCTTGTCCACTGCTTGCTGATAATCTTCCTTACCCCTTCGACCCTACCCCGTTTCCACCTTCCCGCCTCTCTTTGTTCGTTTTGCGCTTGCCGTGTCTTTTGAACTCACGCATGTGTGTTGTGTGTGTGTGTGTGTGTCGGCCACAGTGTACAACGAGAAAGCGAGCATGCCTGTCACTCCCGCCGTCCGTATGCGCGCACGCGCGCAGCATTCTCCCCAGCGGCTCTCGAAGGAAGCAAAACTCAAAAAACGGGAAGAGAGAGAGAAACAGCAAACGGCGATCAGTAAGCCGCTTATTTGGTTCTTTGTATTTGTCATCCTTGGCTCAACGATTGTCCAGCTGTATTTTTCCGTTGTGTCCTCGCCTAAAATGATGGACTAAGGAGTGTACAGTTAGCAGCAGCAGATTGTGGTACTGCGGTGTGACTTGTGTCTCCTGTTTGGCACTGCTGTATTGACCTGTTCGGCTCCCTACCATCTCCTGTTCTGTTTCTTCTTCCCCCCCCCCCCCCCGTTTTCTCGTGTGTTCATGGGCTGAACAACGACTCCGCGTACATAGGCATCCACTGCACGGCATCACGACCCCCTCGTCAAAGGCACTGTGACCAGCCTCTTTCTCTTCTTAAAAGGAAAAAAAACGGATTGGGGTCGTGCTGATTCATTTTCGAACCTGTCTGTTCTATGAAATTAGTGGGATGTACTGCCTGGGCCATCAAGACAGACAAGCATAACGGAGGCAGCTCTACGCTGTTACATTACGCCGCGTGCCCGATATCATCGCCGTTCCTTTGATCACTCGCACTACTTCTGCGACTCAGTTTGTGGGCGGCGTGAAAGCGCCGGTCATGGCGTGTTGATAGTCGTGAAGGCGACTGCTTAAGGTTGGCTGTGCCCACAGTTTGTCGGCATCGGCAGCGGTCACCGCTTCGGTGCCCGTTTGCGCGAGATTCACCTCTTGTCTCGCCATGCACTCCAAATTCCACCACTTTGTTGCTTCTCTCTCTCTCTTCTTTGGCTGTAGGTAACTGGTTCTCTCTCTGCCTTTGCGAAGTGCCCTGTCTGTCGTCTGTCCCAACGTCACACGCCTTGTTTTGCGTCGTCATGTTTGCGCGTTGCGGAATTCTGTGCCGCAATTTTTTCGCTCGCACGTTCGTGGGTGGCATGGGCTTCAACGTGAAGCGGCCGTACCGCATCGACATTCGTATGGAACACGACAAAAAACGCCGGATTCGACGCCGCAACGTAGGCACTCGACGCATGCTCAAGTCGTAAGTGCCGTGGTTTCGTTACTGTATCGACTTTCGTTGATCATCGTACAGCTGATTTCAAAAACAAAATGTGTTCCGACGCACAACGGAGAAGAAACACATAACCTCAAGGCCACAAACGCCCGCTATTTCAGTTAACGTTGGTCTGAACTCCCCGGGCGGAATGCGACCACCGTTTTGCTGTCAAGCTGGTCGTGCCTCCAACTGACGCCTTCCCAAGACAATAGCAACAAACTAAGAGGATAGCTTATTCATAGCTTAGTTGTACTTCGTTGATGGTCGCCTCGGAATGTAACGACATCACGTGTGCAACTGGCGATGTAACTAAACTCGAATAAAGTCTCACTGCCGGTTCCATTATAATGATTCATTTCTCCCACAATCTGCCTCTCTCTCTCTCTCTTGCTTCTCTTCGTGAACCTCTGCCCCGCACATACGCACAAACACTTAAGCCTTTAGCGTTTGCGTAGAGCTATGCATTCATCGTCACTGTACGGGAAAGCGGCAAACCGCGGCGGTGACCGCAGCGCTGCCTCAGATGCCGTGAGTGGTCTTGCACACGATCGTCAGATGGAAGAGCAGGTTCATCAAGAAAACGAAGCCATGCTGAACGCACTGGGAGCGAGTGTCAAAAACATGAAATTCATGGCTGGTCGACTCAACCACGAAGCGGAGGAGCAAAACATGCTGCTTCAGAGCGTAAACACAGCCTTCGTCGCGGCAAGAAGGGGGGTCGGAACCGCGATAAGTGGTGTGCAAGAAATGGCACGAACGTACGGCTGGCGCTATACGGCTGTTATCGCGTTTCTCATCTTTGGTGCCCTGTACCTCTTTACAAAGGTTATCGTCTCAGCGAGCCGCTCGCGAAACAGTGCTGCTTCGTAGCAGTACGTGCCGTTGTTCTCGGTGTGAAAAACAAGGAACGGCTCAGCGGCGCATTCTCGCTGGACTTCTTGTGCGTTGTGTGTATCTTAGAAGAAGAATGACTCTTCCCTCACTGACGAAGCCAGTCTTCCTCGTCGTTGTTTTCCACGGTACGTCAGCCTTGCTTTCCACAGTCTGAAAGACCCAGACACATACACACACACAAAGCATGCAAACATGATCGTTTAGCAGAACAATACACTCTGTACAGTGGCGAACGTCTACGACGTACAGTAAACTTCCCACTGTTAGTGAGCGTGCGCCACTCCGACACACACGAATCCTCACTGTGCCACCCTTTCTGTCATTGCGCATCTTCCCTCTCTCTCTCTACTCTTCCGAGACAGAAGCCGCTGTACATGTGCGTGTGCGTTACACGGTTCATGGCCCCGCCCGTGCACGACGTGTGTTTCTCATCTTGACTGTGCCAATCCACACTTGTTCTTCTGCCTCCTGTGTATCGCTAACCTACTGGACTTCGATGCAGTCGAAGTGGTGTGTGCCGCCGTGCTATATCTTTGACGGTATCTGGTGCAGTCAACGTATCGAAGGCTACGCACGACTGGCGGAGGAGATGAAGAAGCGTCCTGATTCCTCCGTGCAGTTCTCTGAGCGCCACCGCGCTTACGCATGCCCACATTGTGCAGCCTTTTTTGACCGAAAAATTGACGTCGTCGCACGCCACGCACTGCACTGTGGTGACCACTGTGGCTCAGCACGCCGCGAGCATCGTGGGTGGTGGCCGTCCGCTTTGGTTCATGGTGGTACTTCCAACTCCTTGAACGACGCGCCAAATATGGCCTAGTAGCTTGTGAACCGCCTGCACCCTCGTTCACCAACGCTTGATGTTGTCTCGACTGTCCTTACAGTCTTCCATTGCACTCAATGTTACACAACTACACACTTGATCCCGCACACTGCCGCATATTGTGCCGCATACACTGCCTGGCAATAATTCTTCCTGATTTTACGCTCTTCCAGGTCCGCGCAGAATGTGTAACCGCGTTGTCGCAACAAACGCTGCCCCTTCTCTCCCCCACATCACCCCCTATTTGGTCTAACCACACACACAAATCACCACCCTTGTCTTCCCCCTCTCTGAATCATCGTTCACAGCTCCACTGTCACGTCCTTCAAGTTTGTCATCGCTGCACATGTTCCGCCGTCTTTCAGTTCCATTCTTTGCCAGTGGCTGCGCACTGGTGAGTCGTTCCGCCTTCTCTTTGGGTCTTGCAGGGTCGTCTACCTCCGTGTGTGCCCGCCGCTGTGTCACTACAGGAGCCAAGGAACCAACGGACGACGCCGAGTTCGAGTTCTTTGAAGACGACCTCTGGTTTCTTGACGAGCTCCTCGACGAAGGCTCGAGTGACCTTTTCACCTACATTCCAGAGGACGATGGTCCACTGCTCTCGTACGAGCCTCCCCGTCAACAGTGATCACAGCGTGTGTTTCATGCCGCTCTTTTCTCACATGCCTTCGAGTGTCGGTAGTTTGTGAAAAGCCACGTGTATGGTGTTGGTGGCTCATTCACGCGCGCACACACACACACACAGATCGAGATCTTGTCTGGATAGCTGCCTTCTGTGAGGTTTTCTAACGACCTGTCTTCCCAGATCCGTAAACTACCGTAGTGCCAATAGTGCACGCCTGTACGCCGGCGAATAAGGGAAGAAAGGACTCATTTTCCCTTCGCTTCCTTTCTGTCACGCGCCCCCCCCCCTCTTCCCACTTCCTCTGCTGACTCGCGCACACATCCACCTGTTCGCTTATAATACTACAGGTGTGCTTGACAGTAGTTGACTTGGCAGCCGCACAACGCTGACAAGCGGACTGTCCTCCACCCTGATTCACTTCCCCCGCTACCGCACCTTTGTCTACGTTCCCAATCTCTCCCACCTTCATTCTTTTCCTCCTCGGTATCACCTGGGCTGCGCTGTGTCTAGGTCGCCGTCACACTCATGCTCTACATCATCGCTGGCTTCAGCGGGGAATCCCACCCGTGCCCGCTCGCCTTTGCCGCAGCCGCGCCACAGTGCCGCCTGGTCAACGAAATGATTGGCGGGGGCTTCACCACGCGTCATTACTCGTCGCAGCTCGTGCAGCGCCATGAAAGCCATCGCGTGGTTGTCAGCGAGGAGCGCGCGTTTGCCGACGAAAATGTGCCTCGTGCACACGTGCTCAACGTCAAGGAAGCGGACGCTGCCGGTGAGATGCCCAAATCTTTGGCCGCTGCCTGCTGGTGGTTTGAACGGCACCCACAGCACGTGCCTGTGACACTGCTGCTCACGACCGAAGCTCTGCGATCGTTGGAAGGTGTGAAGGAGCTGTCGTTTGCGCCTCGCGTGCATGTGTTTTACGTACGCTCTCCCGGTGACGCCGCGAACCCACTCTTTCTCGACCCTCTCTCCGTACTTGTGAACCTTCGGAAGGTGTGCGAGTTCAGCCACTGCCCAAACACTCGGTGGATGCTGTCGTGTCCTCAGCTTTCATCCGTTGATGTGATAGGGTACGACAAGTCCGTTGAGTGGAATGCCGGCGACGTTTTTCCGCAGCTTCCTGCACTGCGCGAGCTGATTGTGTACGAGGGCAATGCGAGTTGTCTGACGTGGCTGCACAAGTGCACGAAACTGACCAGCATTCAGCTGGACGGCTGCAGCTGGCTCACCAACTGCGACCCCTTTGCCGACATGGCGGAGCTCACCTGTCTGCACACGAAGTATGA
>JASANP010000981.1:0-31678 GCA_030849625.1 Wallacemonas sp. TrypX
TACCGCGAAGCCTCGTGTGCCTGTCGACCCCGACATGTACAAGACGACGAACGCGGACAACCTCAAGGACTATGGTCCCGATGCCTATAAAGCAGCACGGCAAGCTCCGCCGTCACGCGAGGCGCCAGCCGCGGCACCGAAGGCTGCGCAGCCGCCGGCTTCGAGTGAGAAGGACGCCCCCACAGAGGCCGGGTCGTCACCGGCGACAGCGGTCCCGCCTCTGGATCTTAAGGCGGCGTCGAAGCCGGATGGTAAGCGTGGCATCAAACCAACGACACGCAAGTCAGCCAAGGCAGCGACTCCCGCAAGCACTGCCCGGTCATCGAAGGCCCCTAGCACCGGCCGACGCTCTGAAGGGGGGCGCAGCGCACGAAGCTCCAAGCCGGCCAGCGTGGCCTCGACACCCCGCGTCACACCGCGGGCCGCGCCGTCACGCTTCGCTGATGTAGACACTCGCAGCCCGACAGCCGCCACGGAGAAGGCAGGGAAGGAAGCGGCGACCCCCCGCGCACAGCGACCCGCCGTGCGGCACGTGGACCCGGACATGTACGAGTCGACGACCAAGGCCGCGTTCAAGGCACCCACAGGCGCCGCGGATGGCCCGACGCCGGCCCGCACCCGCGCCAGCAGCCGAGACCCCTTCAAAATCCGCCCGGAGACGCGCAACTTCCGTTCTACCTACGCGGACAACTTCACGGACCACGGTGTGCAGCCGCGCGAAAAGCAGGCTCCCCCTGCACCGGCGTGTGTGCATCACATGGACCCGAACTTCTACACGTCCACCACGGCGGCCGCGTTCAAGGCACCTGCGACAGCGGCGCCTCAGCGCGCCGCCTTCACACGCCCTTCTGCGCAGGTGCGTCACGTCGACCCGAGCATGTACGTGTCCACGACCAAGGCCGCCTACAGCGGTGGGAGCAACTAGGCATGTGCGGCTGCGTAGTCGGTTTCGCCGAGAATAAACTGACTGTGGGCCGTGGCGTGTGTCTGTGTGTCCGTGCGTGACCAATGATTCCGTCGACATCACACCGTCTCGCGCGGTCTCTCTTTCTCTCGATCTCTTTCTTGTTAATGTTGTTGCTTCGTCGTTCCCTCTCCCGGCCAACGGGCAGCCTCAAACCGTGCGTTCCTTGACTTGGCTTATTTTTCCTGTCTGTGTGCCAGTCCGCGTTGTTTGAAGAGTGAGGGGGGACCGCCACAGTTTGATGCGAGCGTGGTCACTCGCTTCCTATTGTGTCTTTTGAGGAAGCCAGAATGGTCAATCGTCCTGGGCCTTATTCTTCTTTCTTCCGCCCCCTTCTCCCCCTCCACCACGGTCTGTCTGCGGGGCTTCTCATCGTTATTTTTTTTTGTTTTCTCTTTTCGCTGCCGGTCTCAGCGACTTGTTCTTTTTCCCTCTACCCGCGTGGCACGGAAAGAGGAACACGTACTAGACGGCGTGTTTCTTTCCCTCCCTCTCTACTATTGTCGCTATTTGGGTGCATCTGTTCTGCACTCCGGTGTCTGTGTACTTTCGAGCAAAGCAAACAAATGGAAGAGTGGAGAGCCCTTGTTGTCGCTGTGGATGGGTTCGGCGCCGTACACAACATTTACTTGTTCATTCGCATGATTTCTCTTCTTTTTCTTTTTTTCTGTTACTGTCGTTGTGTCCGCGCCTCTGATTGTTTGCAGAAACAACTGTTTATGTGACCGGTGCCTCTGTTCGGTGTTGCGTGTGCGCTTTCTTTGATTCCCCTCTCTCTTTCTCTCGTGTTTGAATGAGTGGGTGGAGGGTCTCTATCGCCGGCAAAACGCATCACATGCGTGTCTGTCCAGCACCAGTGTTTTTTTTTTCTTGTGTGTTTTCACGGCGTGGCGGAAGCACAATCAGCAGCGGTTGTTGTTGTTGTTGTCGCTGTGTGTGTGCATGGGTTTTCTCAGGCGTGCGGCTTCGTCCGCTGCGCGCCTGTGGTGAACCACCACAGGCCAACTGACAAGCAACCGTTCGCCTCAGCCACGGCTCGCCCACGCACTATGACGTTAACTCGGTGCGTGCATGCCTGAGAACGTAGGTGCGCGTCCTCGCTCCTTTCTCTCTCTCTCTCTCTCTCTCTCTCTTCATGTTTGTGTGTTTGTTTTTGCTGATTCTTCTGCTTCCTGTGAGTGCTCTCTGGTGATTGTTATTGTCGCAACACCGTTGAGTGAGTCAGCTTATTGACGATGCGTCTTCGTCCCTCTTTTTGTTGTGGTGGTTGTTTGATGTGGCTGTGTTGTCCTGTCATTGTTTTGCTGCTTGTGCCACCTCCCGATGCCCCACTCCTTCTCGTTCATCAACTTGAGCGGACCTGCGTGCGCACACAGACTACTGCCCACAAGGAGAAACAGAGAGAGAGAGGGAGTCGCGCACGTGTGTCGTTATTGTGTGTGTTTTCCTGTTGTCTGTTGCTGTTCCCTGTACGCGTAGAGTGACAAGACGGCTCCTCTCGCAGCTCTTGTTATTGTTTGTTTATTTATCTTCCTTCATTGCTTGTTCGTTTTCCCCCATTCTACCGCCCCCACCCCATCCACCACCATCTGCGTGTTTGCAGTTGTGGGTTTGTTTATTTGTCTGTTGTTGTTTTTTTTCCTCGGAGAAGACTGGGAGGTATCTGACGGTATGACAGGGATGATCTGAACATCGAGCGCAGTGCCGTAGGTGCCTTGCATGGTCGTAGTTTTCTTTGTTTTTTTTGGTGTTGTTTTATACCCACTTCTTTTTCTCCCTCATCTTCATCTTCATTCTCTAGAGTGGCGGTGCTTGCACGAACGGCACATCGCCAAACAAAACAAAAAGAAAAAAAGAAAAGCTTGCGTGCATGCGTGTCACAATGCTTGGGGCGATGCGCTGCTCAGCAGGGAATCGTGTGACTGACACCTTTGCTGGGGGATGTCCGTTTGCGTTGGTCAATGGACGTGGTCGATCGCGCGCGTGCAGGAGGTGTGACTTAGGGCTGTGCCCACTTCACAGCGACACTGCGCACATTCATCTACGGTCACCTCGGCGCGGATGATGGGGTGGGAGCGCCCTCACGCCACCCACACAGACACATGTATATGTGTCTATGTGTGTGTGTGTGTTCTCCACCTCCCTCGCAGGCTCGGCGTGGGCCGAGCTGCGCATGTGCATGCGTTGTGCACAGTCGACACGCTTCGAAAACTCCCCCTTCTCTCTCCCTCTCCTCTTCCTTCTCACGGTGGGCTCGTCTGGCTCAAAAAAGAAAACATAGCTCTTCTCTGTTTGCTGGCGCCGCGTGGGCTGGCGTTTTTCTTTTTCTTCTCTTCTCTGTGTGTATATTGAGCACTGAGTGCAAGAGGCAGCAACAACAACAACAGCAAAAGCAGTTTTGAACGCCGACGCCCACGAAGGGCTGGATTGTGCATCGACCACGATACGGACGCTGCTTTGCTGTGGACCACCCTAGTGATCGTGCACGCAAATACATTAGGGGCACCAAAGGACCAAGTGGCTGACGCTGTGTGACACAGAAGCCTTCTTTTTTGCTCTGATCGCATTGTTATTTTTTTTTCTTTCGTTGCTTATCGCCGTTCGGTAGCTACTGCTTTCTCAACCGGAGAGAATTGTGCGTGACTTGGCACAAGTCCACACACACACACACACACGCACGCTCATTGCATCAAAGAAAGGAAGAGACAAAGGCGAGAGAGAACGAATATCTGCAGCGATGAACACGTCCCCCGTGGTCACGAATGCGTACAACGGGACCGCGGCAGCCCCCATTACCTTCAATACCTCAGGTGGCAGGCAAACGGCGCAGGGCAGTGCGGACCTCCTTAACACCCCTGTGGCCGCCACGAAGAAGAATCGTGATGCTCCGGTGCAAGACCTGCGCGGCGAACTCGAAAGCCTCCCGCCGATGCTCTCGCCGATGAGCTTGCGCGAGGCAAACGAAGACACGGAGACATCAGACAAAATCAGCGAGCAGCTCTGGCGCTTGCTCGATCCAACGACGGTCTCTGAGGACTTTACGCTTGAGGCCCCCGAGCCCCTCGAGTTTGCGGCAGCCGGCGGCGAGCTGAACGCCTCTAGCCGCACCCAGCCCTTCACGCCGTATCGCGATACCTATCTTCGCTCCGAAATCGTGCAGATCAGCTTTGACGAGGGCGTCTACATCGGCACGGTGGACACAGAGGAAGGCATGGCGGGCTACGGCGTGGCGGTGTGGACGAGTGGGGATCGCTACTATGGTGAGTGGCTCAACGACCGAATGGATGGGGATGGCGTGTACACGTGGGCTGACGGGGACTATTACAATGGCCACTACGAGGAGGGCTACATGAACGGCTACGGCGAGATGAAGGACGCGACGGGCGTCTATCTCGGTGATTGGGTCGATGACATGCGTCAAGGTCACGGACGGATGATGTATGTCGGCGGAAACATCTACGACGGGGAGTGGCTGGCCGGCATGCGCCATGGCCAAGGCAAGCTCCTGGAGCCCGCGATCGGCGTCTGCTACGAGGGCGAGTTCATCCGCAACGAGAAGGAAGGCAAAGGCGTGCAGACGAACGCGAATGGCGACGTCTACGATGGCGAGTTCTCAGGCGGCAAGCCCAACGGGCGAGGCAAGTACTACTGGGCCGACGGGGCCACCTACATTGGCACGTTCAAGAACGGACTGAAGCACGGCGAGGGTTGTGAGTACCTCGCCAACGGCGACTGGATTGCCGGGAACTTCGTCAATGGGGAGCACGAGGAGGGCCAGTCCGTCCTGCACAAGGCCGCAGGCATTGACTTCGAGGACGAGGAGCTGCCCGACGAGCTCTCCGCAGCCCTACAGCCACTAGACGCCGAGAAGCTGCAGCGGCTGGCCGCCGCCGCGGACGCCCTGGCACAGGGCAAGTCTATCTCCATTGTCGATGGCACCGACGTCACGTCGGCGTCCCCGGCCACCAAGGCTGAGCCCTCGTCGGTCGCAGCGGCACCGGCACCGGCTCAGGGCAACAGTGCGACCGCCGGCACCGGCGCGGAGGCTGGGGTGATTAACGGCGGTGACGTTGACACCGCGGCTCCCACGAGTCCCGGCTCACCGTTCGCCAAGGCCCTCACGCGTCAGTCACTCATCTCCGCGGAAGACCTCAAAGGCTGGTCCCAGCTCAAAATCATCGGCAAGGGCAGCTTCGGCGCCGTCTACGAAGCGCTCTTGAAGAACGGCCGGACGGTGTGCTGCAAGGTTGTGGAACTTGGCACCATCGCAGAACCAGACGAGATCGACAAACTCAAGAACGAAATCGCCTTGATGCGCCGTCTGCACCACCCCAATATCGTCCAGTATTACGGCAGCCTCGAAGATGAGGCCAACAAGACGATCAACATCTTCATGGAGATGGTGAGCGGCGGCAGCTTGAACAGCTTCGTGAAGAAGTTCAAATCCATTCCCAAGGTGACCATGCAGCAGTGGACGTACCAGATGGTGTGTGGCGTGAAGTACCTGCACGAATGCGGCATCGTGCACCGCGACATTAAGGGAGACAATGTGCTCGTTTCTGTGGATGGCATCGTGAAGCTCGCCGACTTTGGCTGCAGCAAGGCCATCGATGATGTCTGCAGCGCGACGCACGGCTGCTCGACGATGGTGGGCACGCCCTATTGGATGGCGCCGGAGGTCATCAAGTGCGAGGCGGGTGGCTACGGCATGAAGAGCGACATCTGGTCACTCGGCTGCACAATTGTGGAGATGATCACGGGCAAGCCGCCGTGGCCGGAGTGCAACTCCATGTGGGCCGCGGTGTACAAGATCGCCAACTCTACGGGTTTGCCGACGGAGATCCCGAAGGACCTTGATCCACAGCTGATGGACCTGCTCGAAAAGTGTTTTGAGCGCGACCCCAAGAAACGCCCCACGGCAACGCAGATGCTTGAGCACCCCTTCCTGAAAGACGTGGTCACGGATGTTCAGTAGAAGGTAGGCGAACGGTGTTCCACTGCGTACGTGAGAGTGTCAGTGGGAGCATGCGTGTACGTGCACGTGTGAGTTATCCAGGCACCTTTTCTGTTGTCGCCGGCATCGTGCGCATTTATGGCGTTCTTTCTATTGCCCTTTACTGTGTGTTGTTGCGGTTCTTGCGTATGTCACTCTAGCCCTGTGCGTTTCCCTCTCGTGCACTTTTCCTTTTTCTTTTCCTTGTTGCGGTAGGTGCTGTGCTTCCTTTCCATGATCTGTTTGTGTGGCTGGTGTTGTTTGTTTTGTCAGCCGAGATGCCTGTTTAGTTTGGAGGTGGGATGATGCCTGCATACGTGCTCTTCGAGAGGCACGCACGACGAGAATCACCAACGATACGGTACGAAAAAAGTTGTGAGAAGGAAAGGGAAGTGGAGGAGAACAACAGTCAATCGCCCTCTCCCTCTCTTCTCGTTGGAATGAGCACAACAGGGCGTTCCCGCCGGTGTTGTGTGCGTATGTGCGTGGTGAGTGTGCCTCTCTCTGGCGTGCGCCGTTGCCGGAAGGCCCGCAAACCCCCCTAAGAAGATGCTCCGGCACGTGCATAGCGTCACCGCTGCTCTCTTTATCATCGCTTCTCATTCTCCCCAACCTTATTCTGTTCTCCTCTCCCCACCTCTCTCTCTCTCTCTCGCACACACTCACACGTGATGGAAAACTGCAGATCGAGTGTTCAGTTTCTTTTTTTTTAATTCGAATCTGAGGGCAACGAGTACAGTCGTGTAACTGCTTATTCTGCCTCAATCATTCCTGCTCCCGACCGTTTCACTGTGTTAGACTAGACTACACACACACAGTCGCAGAGAGGGAGAGAGACAAAGATAGACACGTCTCACTCTCTACACCGATACACATACATACACACACGGCGCTCTATTCACTCCACCATGCGCGTGAAGAGCATTGTCATTGATGGATTCAAGTCCTACGCGCATCGCAAGGAGCTGTCAGACCTTAGTGCGCACTTCAACGCCATCACCGGGCTCAACGGCAGCGGCAAGAGCAACATCTTCGATGCCATTTGTTTCGTCATGGGCATCACCAACCTCAAGAAGGTGCGTGCCGAGGACCCGCGCGAGCTCATTTTTCGCGCCGGCACCACCGGTGTGCACGCGGCGCGTGTCACCATCGAGTTTGTCAACGACGACCCCGCGACTGCCCCACCCGGCTATAGCTGCGAGGACTACCCCGTCATCACCGTTGGCCGACAGATCAAGCTGGGTGGCAAGCAGCAGTTCTTCTTCAACCACACCGTCTCGATGCAGAGCAAGGTGAAGCGCTTCTTCGAGAGCATCAGCCTGAACGTCGACAACCCGCACTTCATGGTGTTACAAGGCACGGTGCACAAGTTAATTGGGATGCGCTCGCAGGACATCCTTTCGCTCGTCGAGGAGGCCGTCGGCACAAAGGCGTTCGATCACCGACGTCGTACGGCTGAGACCCTCATCCGCAACAAGGAACGGAAAATAGAAGAGATCGATACGAACATTCAGACGCAGATCGGCCCCATGCTCGACGCTATGCGCGCAGATCAGGAAGAGTACCGCCGGCTGCTGGAGATCAGCGAGGGCTTGGAGTCGAAGCGGCGTTTTCGTATTGCCTTTGATTACTACACCAAGTCGAACGAGCTCACATCGGTGCAAGAGGGGCTGGAGACGAAAAAGGCCGACGTCGCCGCCGCCAAGGCGCAGCTCAGCGACCTGCCGCAGCAGGAGGACGAACTCACGCGCCGCAACATTCGCCTGCAGGACAGTCTGGGGGCACCTTCGGAAGCTGCCAACGCCCTGCGTGCGCAGGAAGACGAGCTGACGGTGCAGCGGAGCCGCCAGCAAACCCAGGTCGCCACGTGCGAGAAGCAGCTGAAGCAGCTCGAGCAGACGCTGCGGCGGCTGCAGCAGGATAAGGAAAAGCAGCGGAAGGGCCAAGAAGACTTTCAAGGCCGCCGCGAGGCACACGAGGCGCTCCTGCAGGATGTCAAGGACACCCGTGAGAAGGTCGCGAAGCTCAAGCAGGCTATTCAGCTCGTTCAGTCGGGTGTGCAGGCTGGTGCCTCTGGCATGTCACTCGCCGAAGAGCGCGCGGCCATCGAGCGCGACCTACTTCACCAAGCGACACTTATCCGCCGGTGTCAGGAGAACATCACGGAGCTGACGGCGCAGCTGCAGCGCCTGCAGAAGCAGCGTGCGCAGCAGACAAGCCATGTGGAGAAGCTGCGAGAGGACCTGGACGCGGCGACTGTCACGTACGAGCGTGCGGCCCTCAGGTACGCCCCGTGGGAGGCCAAGGAGGCGCGCAAGGTGGAGCTAGAGGGCGAGATCGCCGAGGCGAAGCGACAGTCTCACGCCGCGTACGAGGCCTTCCAACGGGAGTCGCACACCGGGGCACGTGCCTTCGACGTTGACTTTGAGCGTCGCGCGTGCTCACCTGGCATTGAGAAGAAAATCTTTGGCCGCGTCGGTGAGCTCGTCACCCCCAAGGAAGACCGCTACGCCACCGCACTCATGGTCGGGGCCCAGCAGCAAATTCTACGTGTCGTCGTGGAGACGGACGCCGTCGCCGAGGAGATCATCAAGCACGGGTTGCGCCAGCGCACGGCCTTCATGGCGCTCAATAAGCTTTTTCAACCCCGCGGCATCGACGCCGGCAAGGTGAAGGAAGCTCAGCGCATCGCCAAGTCCATGGGTGAGTCCGTCTACGTCGCGCGCGAGCTCACACAAGTCAAGGACAGCAGCTTCAACCCACTTGCCGATTTTGTCTACGCTGGCTTCTTTGTGTGCACGAGCCTCAAGCTCGCGCAGGAGCTCGCCTACAACGCGGCGGTGAAGGTCAAGGCCGTGACCTTGGACGGCGAGGTGGCGGAGCCCAACGGCCTCATGTCCGGTGGCAGCATGAACCAGCTGCGGGATGTCTTCGGCGAGCTCAAGGCGTATCAGACGCGCAAGGCACCCCTGGTCGCGGCGCAACAGCGCATTGAAGATCTTGAGCGGCAGTACTACAGTCTCAAGCACGAACTCGAGCAGCACGCCGATGTCATTCGCGGCTTCAAGGCAGCCGAGGAAGGTCTGGAGACGGCGAAGCAGCGGCTGCAAGTCACGCAGGGCAACACCAAGACGGCCATCACGGAGGTCGAGGAGCAGCTGCGGCAACAGAAGGAAACCCTGCACGCGGCAGAGAAGCAGACCGATGAGCTGACCGCCCGACGCGCACACATCGATGCACAGGACGCCGTTGATCCTGACAGCGCACGCAAGGAGCTTCAGAAGCAGCTCGCCGAGGCGGAGAAGCACCTCGCCAAGCTCACCAAGGAGGAGGAGGCAGCCTCGGCGGCTTTCGAGCGATTGGAAGCCGACACGGAGCAGCAGGCCATCGACCTTGCCAACAAGCAGCGCGAGGCAGAGGAAGAGATGGCGCAACAACAAAGCGAGAAGGCCAACCTCATGGCGCAGTTGGAGACGACCAAGAAGGAGCTCACCGATGTGCAAGAGCGGATTCAGCGTGTCGAGGCGCAGCGGCAGCGGCTCGAAAAGGATATCGAGGAGGTGCAGGAAGAGCTGAGCCGCATTAGCGAGCAGCGGATGACGCTCGACAACGTCGTCAAGAACGCCGAGGTAGACATGCGCGAACAGCAGAAACAGCTCGAGGAGCTGCGGCGCTTCGTGCGTGAAGAAGAGCGCCGCCACGGCTGGCTTGTCCAGGAGCGCGAGAACTTTGGTCCTGTCACCGGTCCCTTCTACTTTGAGGACACCGCACGCACGGCGACCACGCTGAAGGAGCTGCGTGAGGCAGAGGCACAGTCCGCCGTCATGTCGAAGCGTATGAACAAGAAGGCGAGCGTGCTGTACGAGGATCGCAAGAAGGAATTCGACGAGCTCGTTGCCCAGCGTGCCGCCCTCGGTGAAGACAAGGAGGCCATTCAGGCCTGCATCCTCGGCATCGAAGATAAGAAGTGGCATGCGTTGGACCGCATGGTGAACGTCGTGAGCAGCATCTTCGGCAAGCTCTTCTCCACCTGTCTGCCAGGGGCCACGGCTGCCTTGAACGAAGAGCGCGATGAGCAGCAGCACCTGTGCGGGCTGGGCGTCCGCGTGTGCTTCAACGGCAAGGAGAAGCAGTCGCTCTCTGAACTGAGCGGAGGGCAGCGCTCACTCCTCGCTCTTTGCCTCATCCTCGCCATTCTTCGCGTGCGTCCAGCTCCCATTTACATCCTGGATGAGGTCGATGCCGCCCTGGATCCTAGTCACACGCAGAATATTGGTCGCATGCTGCAGATCTACTTCCCCAAGTCCCAATTCCTGCTCGTGTCCTTGAAGGATGGCATGTTCAACAACGCGAACGTGCTCTATCAGGTGCGCAACACACAAGGCTACTCGGAAATTTTTCGTATGGAAAACAACGTGGACTCCGCGCACCCACCTGCGCAGTCAGCCACTGTTGTCTCGTAGACTGCGAGCCTCGTCACCAACGAAGAAGTCGCTGGAAGGCGAGGATCAGAAACGCACGCGAAGGATCATACCTACACACACACACACACACACACACACACACACACACACACACACACACCATGACAAGGACAGGCGTACAGCGCAGCAGTAGATTCTTCTTTATTTTCTTTTTTTTTTTTGCTTTGTTTCTGTCTGTGGCTGATGACTGGAGGCGTGCGTGGGGGCAGAGAAAGCTCGTGTGCTACTTTATTATCATGTCCGTGCCATGCTCGCTAGACCGAGCATGAAGACCCGCACTGTTCGATGCGACCGTTTTTTTTTGTTTTTTTTTGTTGTCGTTGGTCAATTGCTTTCATGAGATTCTTTTCTTCTTTTTGTTCTCCATCACTGTTCATAGAGATGAATACGCGCAAGCTTCCGTTTACTGCGGTCAGTCTGCTCGTGAAGCAGCAGTCCGTGTGCACACGCGGCGGCCAAGCCAAAAGAGTCCACCCCACCCCCACAACCCCCATGTGCACTTGCGTGGGTCTATATCCTTGTTGAGGTTTCGGACTGACATTGGAGCGAGGTGGTGAGCAAACTATGTATATAGAATGTGCTGGTATGCGCAGTCGGATGAACAGAAGTCATGGCCGCACGGATGCAGCTCCACGGGTCGTGTGCATGCGCACTTGACATTTTCACTTTCTTTCCTTCTCGCTCCAACAAAACTGCCTGCACCCACACAGGTCCCTCGGTCTCCCTCTCCCTCTCTCTGCCCAGGGCATCTTTAGCGACGACAGCCTGTCCAGTCACGCGCGCCTTTCCTTGTACTGTTCGTGCACAATTGATCTGCTTGCGCGATCGAGTGAATCCCCGACAGTGCCTCCCGGTGCGCACCCTTACCGTACTCTTCTCTCGGGTGGTCGACATGGCGTCCACACCGCCGCCGGAAGGCCCCTTGCATCAGTGTGCTCGCCCCGACGGGCGTCTCGCCGGCTCGCCCCACCGCGGTGTCGCCGAGACGACGCACACAATGACCCTTGGAAGCACGTCAGGTCTCGTCGCCGCACTCCGCCAGCAAGTCCGGCGGAGCCTCACACGGTACCACTACGAGAACGCGCGCTTCTTTGCGGAACGGCTTTTTGAGCTCGAGGCGAGTTACCACCATCTCCTGCTTCTCGCACACACCTACGTGGAGGCCGGGGGAGACCTGCTGGCGGCCGCGCTGCAGTTGTTGGCGCTTCACGCCCCTTTCTTTCCCCTTGATGCCAGGCAGGCCCTCAGCGAGCCGTTTCTGCGACGTGTTCACACCTCACTGAGCGGCGAGCAACCTCACAGCGGACAGCAGCAGCATCATCAGCAGCCGACTCGTTTGAGCACACGCGCAGACAGTGTCGATCTGCTCTCGACCGACGAAGAGGCATCTCGTGGTCCTCAAGTGGAGGTGGGTCGCGAGCAGACGAGTGCGACACCCGCGGCGGCTACAGTCGATGTGGTATCTCGCTGGTGGTGCCAGTACTTGTTCGCGGTGTGTTGCGCGCGCAAGGAACGATTCCGCGAGGGCGCCAAGGCGCTGCACGAGCTCCGTGGTATCTCCACCACGTTGCAGAGCGCCTTTGGCCCCACGTCCCTCAACGTCCAGGCCGCGGAGGGGCACGACGCTGTCAACGCCTCCGGTGAGGCCGATCAACGCGGCCGGCGTGGCTGTGGGTCGCGACTGACAGGCGTCCTCGCCGCACTGTACGAGCAGGACACACTCGTCGACTTCTTTGCCTCGATGGAAGAGCGGCTGGCTGACGTTGATTGCTGGCTTGGTTTCTGCACCACACGCTTCTTCCAGCGCCAAGACACAAGCGAGTACTTCTTCGCCGCGGTGCGCCGAGACCCGACGTTGCTCGCTGCCTTCGACAGCTACACGCAACACATGCGTGAACCGCCGTCAAGCTGCATTGACGATCTCTTCAGCGACGCCGCCTTTAATCGCGCCATGTCGACCAGGCGCTCCTCCACCTTCGGGGCTGGCACCGACGCGGCCGGGTGCGATGAGGAGCGTCTTGGCACAGCGGAGACGATCCGATCGCCGCTGCGCCGCAGTGTGCGACACGATCCCGTCGACGCACGCGACTTCAACACCGCCACGCGTCCCTCGGGGCCTGGTCCGTCGTCGTCGGTGCCGTCGGTGCCTTCCGCCAGCCCCGTCACACGCACCACCATCACCACCAACAAGTCGTCACCGTTGAGTGCCTTCATACGCCAGTACGCGCGTGTGATGTTGTTTCAACGAACGTACCGTGGCGACGACGTGATGGCCGCACTGGCGCAGCTCCCGCCGTCCACCGCAGCGACGAGAAGCCATGCAGAATCGGCGGTGGCGGCGGCTGTCGGCGACAGTGACGTGCACCACCGCCGCTCTGCGTGGGTGTGGCTGCAGCTTGGCCTCGCCCACTTCCACGCTGGGCGGATGGAGGAAAGCGCGTCGGCCTTTGCCCGTGCGGTGCAGGAGGCCCCGTGGCGGCTCGATGACCCCGCGCTCATCTACTACAGCACGGCCCTGTGGCAGCTCCGCGACGAGTCGCGTCTGGGGGCACTGGCGCAATTCATGGTTGACAAGGTTCCCTTCTCCGCCGTGACGTTGTGCGTCATGGCGAACACGTACAGTCTCTCAAAGGAGCCTCATGACGCGGTGGTGATGCTTGAGCGGGCATCGCAGGTGGATCAGACGCTCGCGTACGCGCATTGTTTGCGCGGCTACGAGCTCCTGGCGCTCGGACAGCGCGAGGCGGCCAGTGACGCGTTCAAATCCGCTCTCGCAATTGACCCTCGTCACTACATGTCCTTCGCCGGCATCGGCGAGCGCTGCCTGCGCGACGAGCAGCTACCCGAGGCTCGCAACTGCTTCCGCCTTGCCATTGCTATCAACCCGCTTCCGGCCATCATGAACCGCCTCACCGCGACGTACCACCGTAGCGACGCCACGCACAAGGAGCTGACAGACGCACTGGCCATCTACGAGCGCACCATCGCACAACATCCGCAGAACAGCTTCGCCGCCAGCCACCAGCGCGCGGATGTGCTTCTCCGACTCGGGCGTGTGCGTGAGGCCTACACGGCGCTGCTCACCCTTCAACGACAGCGGCCGACGGAGGCGGTCGTCCAGGTAACACTGGCGCGGTGTCTGCAGTGCATGGGAGATCCTCAGGCGGCGATTCGGCACTACCACCGTGCCATGGCGCTGGATCCCCGTCGTGAAGGCTACGTGCGCTGTGCCCTCGAGCGCATCGCCGCCGACCCGACAGGTAACGGCGGCTGAGAAAACTCCGCGCACGGTGCGTGTGCGAGTGCGAGTGCGGGAACGCACCTCCGTTCATACAAGGAGCCTCCCTCGTGTGCTTACCACGCACTTCACGGGCAGTTTCCTTACTTTCTTTCTTTTTTTTTTTTTAGATGCACTGATCGCACGCGTGCGACGAGATTTGTTTTGTTAGAAGGGGTAACTCACTGT
Source organism: Wallacemonas sp. TrypX (assembly GCA_030849625.1). Lineage (NCBI taxonomy): Eukaryota > Euglenozoa > Kinetoplastea > Trypanosomatida > Trypanosomatidae > Wallacemonas > Wallacemonas sp. TrypX. The sequence goes on from JASANP010000981.1 coordinate 13,908, forward strand.
TGCCCCACAGAAGCAACCCGTTGAGCGCACTTACATGCGTGTCATGGAGCGAGTGGCATCATCGTCATCAGCCACCACGCGTAGAGCCCCCGCCTCTCTCAAGTTCACCACCTGCGATAGGCAGATCGGCCCGAATGGTTGAACAGCATCTGCCGCGCGCGACGGCGGGCGTGACGTATCGCTCGCCAGACGTGCCGACGTGAAGAGAGGAGTGGGGAGGAGGCTGCGAGGTGCCGCGCCTCCTACTTGTTCTTCACATCCTGTCGTCGCTACCATGCGCACCTTCTCTGTCTCTCTCTTTCTCTCCTCTCTCGTGACTGACGACGAAAAGGAAGCGTACATTTTATGTGTGAGCTGACACAGTGACCACTCTCACGCGACAAGAGCTTGTGAACGCCTCCTCGCTCCCTCCTGCTCCCTCCCCTGCTCCCTTCTTCCTGTGCAGTGAACGGATGGCAGACGACAAGATCACGCTAGCCGACGATGCGGCCGGCATTTGCGAAGACGTCGTGGCACGTCACTTCATGCCCGAGACACGCTACAACCACGCCAAGGTCCCCAGCATCGTCTCCTCCATTAGCGACCTCGTTGTGCAGCGTTTAACTCAAGAGGCAAAGTTGCCACGCAAGTACATCGCGCTCGTCACCATCATGCAGAAGGTCGGCGGCGGACTGAGCGCGGTCTCGTCGTGCGCCTGGAACCCGGTGAGTGACGCGTGCTACGTGCACAAGGCTGAGAACAAGGCCGCATACTGTATTGTCACCGTGTACGGCATCACCATGTAGACTACCACACTGTGCACATGCACCACCTTGTTGCTGTGGTGTGCGTTGGAGGACTCCGTTCCCAGCTCCTCCCCCTCGTTTTCCTCGTTGATTTTGCACCGTAGTGGCGAGCCCGTGTTTATGCGTGTGCGTGTTTCCAAGCCGTGTGACAGCATAGCGAACAGAACGAACAAAACCGATACACGGAACGGTGGAAAAGACCCGCTTCGCACCGCCGCGTCATGCCGTCATGCAGGTCTGCAGGCGTGTCTACGCCCCCCCCCCTTTCTTGTTCCACCCGTGCGTGACGGCGCCGCTGCGTTCACACCTGGCTCCCAAGCATGTGGATGGCATGTAGCATACCCATGAGGGTACCGCCGCAAACTTGGTCCATCACCCTCTCTCACACACACACACATTCTATCTCCTCCCCTCACACGTTGGTTGTCGCAACACCGCACTAAAAAAAAAAACTCCTATTCTGTTCTCACATTTGTTTGTGGAACTGTTTGCTGTTTGGGCCAACCGTGTCGGATCGTGGAGAACGCGTTGCGTACGAACACAAGGAAGGAAGAGAGAGCAAAGCCTGTGGCTGAGAAGGTCCGTGTCGCATCTGGGTGTGTGTTCTTTTTCGTGTTGTCACCTTTTTTCTCCTCCTCGTCCCTGTGTCTGTGTGCGTGGCATGCTGCGCCGCACGTGGCCGATGCGGCAGCGTATCAGTTTTCTGACGGATGTGGAGGGCGATATGGCCTACTTTGAGCGCTTCGTCGCCATTAGCCGTGGCGTGCGGTGGGAGCGTCGTGACGGCGAGTCGGCGGCCAGTGCGGCGCTGCCGACCGCCACCACTTCAGCTGACGGCTCACCTGCGCTGACCGTCGCCGACCTCCGGCAGCGGTACCGCCTCGGCTTCACCGATAACACGACACATTTTGTTTTTGGTGGCGATGCCTTTGACCACGGTCCGGACCTCTCCGTAGCGCAGGCGTTGCTGGACTTCAAGCAGCGCCACCCGGATCGCGTCCACCTCATCCTCGGCAACCGCGATTTGAACAAAATGGTCATGGCGCCCATGGCACTGATGAGCGGTGCGATGCGCGGACCCACACCGCCCTTCGTGGATGACATGACACCTGATCAGCGGGGCGACCTCCTCTTCCCGGTCCACCTGCATGCCAATCGACCTGGTGGGGTGCGGTTCGTGAGCTACGGCGCGTATTTGGCGTCATCGGGTGCGGAGGGGGCGGAGCTGTCCGCGGTGTCTCCTGTGACGATGATGCGGTGGGCGTTGTCTTTTAAGCTGGGCAGCCCCAACGCCTTTGAGCACCGTCGTCGTGAGCTGGCACGGCTTCGTGCGGCAGGCCACCACGACCTCGTCGAGGAATTCATTCACTCGCCACTCTTGAAGGCACCAGCGGCATGCCAGTGCACAACACAGTCGTCGTCGTCGACGACGGTGACCGACGAGGAGGTCGCCTCCAGTTTTTTTCGTGCGGCACAGCCTGGAGGAGTCTACTACGAGTACATCCGCCAGGCGCAGCTCGCCACATGCCTGCACGGTATCTTGTTTGTGCACGGTGGTCTAACGGAGCAGAACCTCGGTGTCATCCCCTCCACCGACGCGGCGGTGCCAGAGGCCGCATGGACACGCGTCGGTCCCTTGGCGACTGCGTCCGCGGCCGATATGGACGCGCGTGCGTGGCTGAGTGCCCTCGACGACTTCAAGGAGGCCTGTTGGCGTCAGTGGGACGGTTTCTGGTGGCCCTCCGCGCCGCGTCGTGCGCCGCCAACGTTGCAGGACGTGCAGTTGAAGTCAGGTGAGCCGCTACGCACCTACGTTTACCCACGCGAAGTGGTGCCCTACTCCATCACCGTCGCCTCACCGATACACCAAGATGGTCCGTCGTTTGCCCCGCTGCCCGTCGTTCATTATCTGCTGTCGAGCGGGCTGCACATGGTGTGTTCAGGTCACCAGCCGTGCGGTGAGCTCCCGGCTGTGGTGCGACAACCACCGTCGGGTGACTTCTTCCTCATTATCGCCGACAACTCCTACTGCGGCCATGCACGCGCCGCGCATCTGTGCACTGCCAACAACCCGCGTGGTCGCGCGGTCTCGGAAGTGCTCTTCACCGTCGACAACGACGTGGACACGGGTGACGGTGCCGCAGAGACGGCCGCGGCAGAGCCTGTGCAGTCTACACGCCTCCACGGACGCGACGCACTCGGCGTGGCGTTTGACTTTGACATCCAGCGCGATGCGCTCATCGGGACCGGCTTGCCCGACAAGTGGTGGGTGCGCAGCTGCCATCGTGACTCGGGCGCATCCTCGAGTGCACCCACGACACCGATGACGTACGACGTGGTGCGCACGCTTGACGGTTTTCGCACGATCGAGTGCCGCACGGAGTCTGAAGACGCCCTACGTGCGCGCTGTGCAGACGCGGCTCGGCAGCGCAGTCAACACCGTGAACACCAGGTGGGCGGTGCGCTGAGGGACGCCTACACAAAGGCAGAGCTCGCCGAGGTGCACACGCATCGGCTCAAAACAAAAGTGCCGTCCAGCCTCTAACGTGCCGCATGGGGGGAGAGAGAGAGAGAGAGAAGCGTGGTGCTCACGAGTAGTGTCTATTCACATCTCGCTGTGGAGGTGGTTACCCAAGTTAAAACAAGCAAAACAAGTCCGTGTACAAGAACAGGGAAATACGGAGGTGCGGGACGCATTACGGCATACGCCTGGTGTGCAGCAGGAAAGATGTGGTGCGCTCGTGCTCGCCATCCAGTGTGTCCTTTCCTCTCTCCCTTCCTCCTCACGTTTCTGTGGCGTCAAATGTGATTACCGCACAGATGTGTGTGGTTTCATCCTGTCGTATGGCGCGGTGCCATGTCAGCAGCCTTCACACACACACACTGCCTCCTCTCCCTGTCTCTCTTTCCGTCTCTAACGGCTACGCTCGCTTCCTCCTGTCCGCACGCGCGGTAAACGACACGCTGGCTCTTTCGCTGTTGCTGCTGTCCTTTCTCGATACTGTGTCACCCAGCTTTGAAGAACGTGGTGCGGTGAATGCCTGGTGCATCGTGTGCAGTTCTCACACGCCCCGCACCCCCGATTAGCTGGTCCCGTTAGCACCCACACGGAGAGAGAGAGACGTCTACGTAAATAAGGAAGAGAAGGAGGCACCACTCGTGGCTCGCTTATTCGCCTTGGATTTCCTGTCGCCCCGCTCCAGCCGTCTTTGTCCCTTTGTCTTTGTTTGCTTGCTTGGCTCCCCCCCCCCCTCCTTGCTTCCGTGGTCTCGTGTGCATGTCGTGGATGCGGGCGTTGGCGCTGGCGACGGCAGACGGAGGAAGCGTTGGCCGCACCGTCGCCAGTCGCACGAGTCTTTTCGACGCGGTCGCCAACGCCCACCTCTTTGGTCCGCCGGGCTTCCAATGCGCACCGGACGGCTTGCGGGTCGTGCGGCAGCTGCGGTGGCAATTGCTGGCGACGGGCTCAACCAGCATGAAGAGCGCCGTCGCGGGGCACATGCTGCGTGTGTACGGCGCGGCGGTGCGTCAGATGACTGCCCACACATCTCGGCACACGACCTCCACCGCACCCACGAAGGACGCTCTGAGTCCCTCCCAGGAGGCTATTCTCGTCGAGCAGGTGCAGTGCCTGGCCGAGGCGAAGGTGCACGGCGTGCGTCTCGCGCCATGGCACGTCAGGGACCTGCTCCAATCAGCTCTTCTCGCGACGCTCGGACCAGAGTTGCCGTTGCTGGTCCTGCGCGAGGTTGCTGATGCGCCAAGCACGGCCTCGCCGCCACTGCCACGCACAGCGCCGCCTCCGGAGTCGGTGCTGGACTGCGCCACGGGTCTCGCCGCAGCTGGCTATGCCGCAGCTGCCTGGGCACTCATCGCCCCTTATCAGCACGACCCACGCGTCGCCGCGGCTTTCCCGGATCTGGTGGAGCGCGTCCTTCGCGCGCACGTCGATGGGGACCAGCAGGCCGTCGCACTTGTCGAACAGATCCCGATAGCGTATCTCCTTGAGGCATCGGATGAGCGGGGGTGGATCGATGGCGCTGCGCGGGCGTACGAGCGTCAGGCCCGTCGCGGGCGTGCAGCTGCTGCCGGTGCGTGGGCGCAGCGTTTGCTCGAGGCCATGCAGTCGGCAGCAGCGGGCACGCCCACGTCGTCTGTCAGCGCTGGTGCTGGCTGGGAGGCTGTCCTGCGCCTGGCACCACTCATCGAAGGTGCACGACAGGCGGCGTTCTGGCAACCACTCGTGGACGGTGTTCTGGTCCACAACGCGACGGTCGCCACGACCATCAAGGCGCCGACGATGGACTCGTCGCTAGCGAAGGTCAGCGGGGTCGTGCCTCTCGCCAAGCTCGGACGGTTTCTCCGTCGCGTCGGCCAGCCAGGGGTCTACCTCAGACTCGTGTGTGGCTCGGAGGTGCGCTGTGAAGCCCTTCTCGATGAAGCCCGTCACGGGCGGTCGCTCCTCGCGCGGTTCAGTGAGGCAGCACCATTGGACGAGCCACGCGACGCGGCGTGGCTCAACGAGGCACTTCTGGCCTTGGCTGCCACAGGCGCGTGGCGTGCCGCGCTTGTTACCTACACGGCGTGGATGGACGACCACCCGCCGTCGCTACCGCCGCCTAACGTCGCCACGCACCGGTGTATCGTCCGGCTCATTCTACGACCCAGCACGGCAGCCGCGACGGCATCGCCGCCTTTGACGACAGAGACGTACAGCGTGTGTCTACGCGCACTCCAGCAAATCAGACGGCTGGACGCCGCGGCACCGTTGCCGCAGGATGGGGCCCAGAGCGAGCCTGCGCTTCAGGACAAGCGTCCAGCGCCGCCGTCACTTTCAAGCGAGGCCGAGGGCTTGACCGAGTCGTTTGTGCTCTGGGCGGCCACGCGTGGTGCGTGGCAGGACGCCGTGACATGGGCGGCTCTGGCGTCGACGCAGCACTGCCGATATGCGCCGCTCATGGCACTGGCGGCAGCGGCAGCGGCGCAGAGACAGGCGGCGGGGCTCCACTCAGTCAGCCACGCCGTGATGGAACAAGGGGCAGAGACGTCACTTCGCGGGGCTGAAGAAGCCATGCAACGGATGATCACCGCACTCTGTGGCTCCCCTCACGGCACGTGGAAGCAGCTGTGTCTACTCACTGCAGCACTCTCCACGACGCTCGCGCCGGCGCCTCTTGCCACCGCCCTCGCCCTGTCGGAAGGGGCAGAACGGGACTCCTCACTGGTGCAAGCGCACGGACCTGATCTGGACGTGCAGCTGCAACCTGCCGTCGTCGCCGAGATTGTGGACGCGTTTCGTGCCCACGTTGGCTCTTCGCAGGCCATGATGGATCAGGTGATTCAGCAGACGGTCGAGTATTACATCAGCATTCGTCACCGCCGCGCGGCTGCACATGAAGAGAAAAGGGTAGAAGAGGAGGAGCGTTGGCTGACAGCGTGCGTACGCGACCGCACACGGTTGCTGGACTGCACGCTTCAGCTGGTCGCAGAGGCCGCGCGGGGCTGGGGTGACGACGGGGACGCCGGTATGGTTGAGGCGCGTGACGACATCGCCGACTGGCACATACTTGCCCAGGTGTTGCGCGCGCTTTCACAGGCCGCCGATCTCTCGCTGGCACGCGCAGCGCCAGCCGTTGTGTCGGCCGGCCTCAAGGCGGATGTGGCGCTTCACTTTCTCGCGTAGTCCTGTGGATACCCTCGCATCACGAGTCGCAAAGCACAGAAACTGCACGCCCTGGGAAGAAGAGAGGCTGTGTGTGTGTGTGTGTGTTTTCACCTGAAGCACAAGAGACGTTGAAAAGGAAAGAAAAAAGGCAACAGAGAATGTGCTGCCAACGGATGGCCTGTATCGCTGGCCTGTGTCTCTCGCCTGTCATGCTGCCGTGTCGCCCGTGCGCGTCGCCCGCACAGCTGTCCATTACTAGCGTATCCCTCTTCTGTCCGTCCTTTCTCGTCTTTCTTCTCTTCGTTGTATAACCGTGCCGGTGGTTTGGAGTTTTACGGAAGCCTTCTTCTTGTCTCTTTTTAAGCTTTCTACCTCCTCTTCTCCTCTTCGCCATCTACTTGCTTTTCACAACTTTTTTTTTTCTCAACGACTTCATATCGACTCTTTGTATTTGTTTGTTTTCTTGTTTCGCCTCCCTTTTTTTTTCTTCGTTCCCCCCCCCCCCTGTCACTCATGCCCGGTCACACAAACAAGTCGGTGACGGTGACGGATGACGCCAGCATCTGCATCGACAGTGTCCCTACGCAGATCATCTCTGGCACGATCCACTACTTCCGCGTCCGGCCTGAGCAGTGGGCCGACCGTATTGCCAAGGCCAAGTGGATGGGCCTGAACACCATCGAGACGTATTGCTGCCACAACCTGCACGAGCCATCACCTGGCGTCTTTGATTTTGATAGTCCCGGTGTTCATCTGGCGAACTTTTTGCGGGAGGTGCACGCGCAGGGCATGTTCGCCATTGTCCGCCCCGGTCCGTACATCTGCGCGGAGTGGGAGAACGGCGGCCACCCGGCGTGGATGCTGACGGTGCCTGGTCTGCGCATGCGCTGCACGAACAAGCCCTACCTCGACATTGTCGACCGCTATCTGGCGCGGGTCATGGACGAGATCCGCCCGCTGCTGCACACCAACGGCGGCCCAATCATTCTGGTGCAGGTGGAGAACGAGTACGGGAGCTACGGTTGCGACAAGGCTTACCTGGGTCACATTCGCGAGAGCCTTCTCCGTGGCGGCGTCACCGTGCCCCTGCTGACGTCCGACGGACCGACAGAGTTCATGCTGCGCGGTGGCACACTGCCCGATGTGATGCAGACGGTCAACTTCGGCAGCGGGACGCACGAGGCGTTTCGCATCTCCAAGGTGTTCCGCCCGAGCGGGCCGCTCTTCTGCATGGAGTTCTGGAACGGCTGGTTCGACCACTGGGGCGAGCACCACCACACCCGCGACGCGCCGTCCGTGACAGCTGAGCTCCAGGCGATGTTGGCAGCGGGTGGCTCCGTGAACTTCTACGTGTTGTGTGGCGGCACCAACTTTGGCTTCCTCAACGGCGCGAACGGCCTGGGTGTGGCGCCTGGCGATTACGAGCCGACGATCACCAGCTACGATTACGACGCACCGCTGACAGAGTGGGGTGACCCGACAGACAAGTTCTACGCGTGCCAGGCCGTCATCTTCAAGCACCGCGGGATCGACATCCCTGCGCCACCGGTGCCGCGTCAGGCCCTGTGCTCGCGCAAGTCAGCCTACGGCGGTGCGGTGCTCTTCGTCGGCACGGCGCGTCTGTTCGATCAGCTCACGGCGCTTGGCACGCTGCACCACTCCGTCGTTCCCGAGTACATGGAACACTACGGACAGAGCTACGGTTTCATTCTCTACCGCACACACGTAGAAGGGCCACTGAAGGACATCAACTGCTGGCTCTTCGGTCTGCGGGACCGCGCGACAGTGTACGTGGACGGACTCCACAAGGGCACTGTGTACCGCAACGACGCGAAGCACGCCATCCCCATGTCCATTGACCGCGCGGACGGGCCTGCCCAGCTGGATGTGTTGGTGGAGAACATGGGACGCGTCAACTACGGTCCGCAGATCGGACACGACCGCAAAGGCCTCTCCGGCGTCGGCGTGTCGATTCAGCAACAGTGCAACTACGACGTGTGGACGCTCCCACTGGACGCTATCGACGGCCTGCAGTACGAACCGTTCGCGCCACGTGACGAGGTACCGGCGTTTCATCGCGCCGTCCTGACGCTGAGTGACGACGACGAACCCGCCGACACCTTCGTCGAGTTCCCTGGCGTCAAAGGGTGCGTGTACGTGAACGGCTTCAACCTGGGACGCTACTGGGACGTCGGCCCGCAGAAGGCACTCTATCTGCCAGCAGTGCTCCTCCACAGGGGCAAGAATGAGATTGTCGTGTTTGAGCTCCACAAGCTGAAAAGCGACGCCGCCACCCTCAGCGCCAGCCCGCAGCTCGGCGAGACAAGCACAAAAAAAGAGGACGAAGCAGAGTGAGCGATGAACGCGCGTGAAAATGGAAAAAGAAAAAGCACCTTCCCCCGCCCCCCTTGCCAACCCCTCCCGGGGGCCGCAGGCCCCCTCTCCCTCCCGCCGACCCAGCGCCGGCCTCCGCGGCCGCCCCAGCCCCCCCGGCCCCCGGCCCGCCGCCTGCCCCTCCCCGAGCCGCACCCCGCCGCCCTGCGCCGCCACCCGAACCCACCCTCGGCCACCAACGAGCCAACAGACACCAGCAATCAAACCACTTCTCCTCCCCATCCCCCGCTCCTTCTTTGGACTGTCGTGTCTCAGAGTTTATTCGAAGGTGCTCGTCAAGAAAGAAACCAACACATCCACACAAAGAAGTGAAGTGGGTAGCGTTCAAAAACAGAAACACAATAACCACACGCATCAAGTGTGAGCAAATGGCTGATACCAAGAAGGCTGAGGTCGGGATGCCGGCCAGCACGACTGTGTACGTGAAGGACTCCGAGGAGCTGGCCTCCGCTGACAAGACCGACAAGGTGTTCATCGAGTGCGAAGGAGAGCGAGTTGTGTCCATTCCCAAGAGCGAAGCGAACCTGCCGTTTATCAAGGAAGGTCAGGTGTTTGAATACCCTGCTGCGACTCTGCAGAATCTGGTCCGCTGGGCCAGCAAGTACGGAGTTGCGGGAAAGGCGAAGAGCAAGCTCGTGAAGCCCTGCATTTACCCTGACTTTGCTTTCGTGGCGACCGATAAGTGGGATAACGACTTTTACCGACACCACATCTGCTCCGCGGACAACCGCAAGTACTTCCTGCAGACACTCAACGCTGCCGAAAAGTTTGGCATGGCTGGTCTGGTTGACTTCATGAGCATGTGCCTTGGCTGCATTCTTCGTAGTGAGACCGAGGAAACCATCCTCACGGAGATCATGGGCGTTGAGGATCCCTCGTCCGTCACCGACGAAGAGCGTGCGGCCGTGAGCCAGCAGTACAAGTGGTTCGACCAGGCCACGGAGCCCACTGAGGTTCAGTAGTGTATCCTCCGGTTGCTTCTTTTCTCGTCCTCGATGGATATTCTTCGCAGTGAAATGAAAACAAAAATAGTTAAATGCCCACACGGAACGAAGAAGTCCACGCACAAGCAGTCACTCGAACTGTTCGTTCATACCGACCTTGTAGGGGCACGAAATGAAGTGTGAGAAAGGGGGCACATCGTTTTTTGTTTATTTTTGAAATTGTAGCGACGCGCACCACGCTGCAACTCCACCAACGAAAAAGTAACGCACTCAAAAGAGTAAAAAAGAAAGCCGCAACGAACGCACGTCTGGCATGGTCACAACCATGTGCATCGTGTGCGCTGCGAGAACAGCTCGGTGATATGCTCACGGGTGTATCCACGGATGCGAGTGTTCGGTGTAACGCACAATAAGCGCTGCCACTAACTCTTCACCGAGCTTCTGATTCGTTGTGTCGCTTAAAGTCAGAGTTGTGCCTCCGTTCGCGGCATCCCGCGTCGCAAGCCGCAGACCGCATAAAACGTTCCTCACGCCGCGATTTTGTCGCAGCTCTTACGTGAAGGAAATAATTCACGCACACACACACCACACCACACATACACATTTCTCCAACACACGCACTACTACCCTTGTTACCACTGTCATGCTTGTACATTTGGCATGTATGGCAACTGCCGTTTTTGTTTTGTACCGACCAACATTGACAGTCCTATTTGGGAGCCGAAGGAAAACACAAGAAACACCCAAAAAGCGAAGACACAATGGGTAAACCAGGCAAAAAGGCTGGCAAGGGGCTGCTTGCCCCAACAAACCCAAACCGCCGCACAGACCCCAACAAGACGAGTCTCCGTGACCAGCGCACGATTAAGCGCCTCAAGATGTACGGCTCGAAAATCAAGCGTGACGAAAAAGGCCACATTATCAAGGGCAGTGTGCTGAAGGCGTCGGACCGTGTGGAGCAGCAAATGGCGCGTATCGCACCGGACCGTCGGTGGTTCGGCAACACACGAACAATCGGTCAGGAGGCGCTGCAAAAATTCCGCACCGAAATGGGCGCCAAATACCGGGACCCTTACAGCGTCATTATCAAGCAGTCGAAGCTCCCCCTGAGTTTGCTTGAAGAACCAAAGGTACAGGACGGCAGTATTCGCAAGGAGATGGAGTGGGACAAGACGTTCGGCGACAAAGCCAGTCGTAAGCGTGTGCGCTTGAACGCTGTGAATTTGGAGTCTCTCGTGTCAGAGGCAAACACAAAGGCCGGTGAGTACGTGGAGGGCAAGCAGAGTCGTGATCGTAGCCTGTTGAACAGGGCTGAGGATCCACGGGCGGACAAAACGAAAAACAGCGTTCTGCTTTCCAAGGGTCAGTCGAACCGTATTTGGAGCGAACTGTACAAGGTTATCGATAGCTCGGACGTTGTCCTGTACGTTGTCGACGCGCGCGACCCTGTGGGCACACGCAGTGCTTTTTTGGAAGACTGGATGCGCCGCGAAAAGAAGTTCAAGCATTTTGTTTTGGTGTTAAACAAGTGCGACTTGGTTCCGCTGTGGGCTACCGCACGCTGGCTGCAAATACTCAGCAAAGATTACCCAACGATTGCCTTCCACGCCAGTGTCAACCACCCCTTCGGCAAGGGAAATTTAATTTCCTTGCTGCGGCAGTTCTCCAAACTGCACAACGTCACTCACCGAGGTAGCAAGCGAACGAAGACACCCATCTCGGTCGGCATCATCGGCTATCCGAATGTCGGCAAGAGCTCCCTCATCAACACGCTTCGACGGAAATCAGTGTGCAAGGTGGCTCCCATCCCCGGTGAAACAAAGGTGTGGCAGTACGTTGCTCTCACACGCTCCATCTTCTTGGTTGACTGCCCCGGTGTAGTGTATGACAAAGAGTCAAACAACGATGTGCAGGCCGTGCTGAAGGGCGTCGTGCGTGTCGAACGCCTCGGCAATGCCGACAAGACGGATGTGGTGGACACAGTGTTGAAAATTGTCAAGCACAAAGACGTTGTTGCGACGTACGGCGTGTCGGAGTGGCGTGATGTCAACGACTTTTTGGATAAACTCGCGAAGCTGCGCGGCAAACTGGTAGCTGGTGGTCAACCTGACACAGAGGCAGCGGCACGAATGGTTCTGTACGACTGGCAGCGCGGTCGCCTGCCGTGGTTCAACGCGCCGCCTTTTGAGTCGAACAAGCACTACCGCGATGCCATCGAGCAGCCAGAGGCAAAGCACATGAAGCTCATTGAGCATTTCAGCTCATTTAACGTCATCGACGAGAACATCACCCGAAATAGCGCCTCGGATTCCGAAGACGATGAGGGTTCTGAGGAGTCGACGGAGGAAGCGCCAGCGAATGATACCGTTGCAGCGGAGCCGGCGAAGAAGAAGCGGAAGCTCACCAAGGAGGCACCTAACACTGAAGCCACAGTAGCAACATTTTTACTTGAGCAGGAGGAAAAGCAGCGCCGTGAAAAGCGACTTGAGCGGCGTCGACAGGCCCGTCAGGCAAGGGACCATCAAGGTGCCACTGAGGATCGTGTCGCAGCGCACGACGACGATGACAAGCTGTGGGAGAAGTTCTTGGAGGCCGCTTCGTAGTGTTTTTACAGCTGGTAGTGACGCCGGTGGGAATACTGTGAAATCGCTCCGAGCACATATGAAAAGACTATTCAGCGTTGTTGTCCGAGGTCCATATTGTGTCGCCCCCTTTTGTTGACGCTAAGAGCCATTGCGCGTTTTCTCTTGCCCGCACATTTTTTGGCTTTGTTGTCTGTCGTTCATTTACTTATTTATCTTACTCGTCGCATCACTGTGCCTTCCCCGCTTCTCCCTCATGTTTTTTCCCCCGACGTTTGCTTGAGGGAGCGATGAAGCACAATGGTGCGTGAGCTAACCAAGCGCTTAAATAACACTAATGCTGATCCACTCAGTAAGGAGGAATTCGGATATCACAGAAATCACAGGCACGTTTTGGCTCGTGCACACACTCACGTTCACACCGTTTAATCAACAACGAAACGAACGATGAATTCGAGATGGCGCGACGTCGACATTGTGACCACTACCACCGTTGATTTTGCTACGACTGGTTTCAGCCTCCGCTTCCTTTGCTTTCCTTTTTTTTTGGTTTGCCACGCTTTAGTGCTGTCACTCTGTTTCGCGCGTGTCTCTGGAGAACTAAGCTTAACAAACCCGACAAGCTCCCTTCATTCAGCGTCAGGTATTTAGCAACGTACAGCGTGCCGTTGCAGCGGATACCGTATTCTCAGTATACCTACCGGTGGCACGACGACACACAGATACTCGCCCCCGATGTAATGCCGCGCCCGCGCGTAGCAAACGTCAATGTTTACAGATGTACTGAGCAGCAGAAAAAGCGCTAGTTGGCATCGTGCGAATGCCTGTTTTGCTGCACTTCGATATCCGCACATCCTTCCCTCCCTCTCTTTGGCGCCGCGCTTTTTTTTTTTTCACTAGTCCAAATTTCTCTTATTCAGTCCCACCTATTCGTAAGTACTTCCTTCTTCCCTCCCGCTGTGATCAACCACAACTCTCCGTGTCGACTGTGGTGACACTTAAAAAAAAATAAAGAAAGCGTTTGTAAAAACTTTACTCCCCCGCACACAACAACAACATTCCAACGACAAAAGCTGAAGAAGAAAAAAAAATGAGCGAGATCGTTGCCAAGGTTCGCAAGATTTCCACCAAGCCAGCTGACCACTGGATGGGATATGTGGTGGCGCTGAGTGGTGCGCTGATGCAGATGATGAGCTACGGCATCGACAACAGTTTCTCCATGTTCTCTGCCAGCATGCAAGAGGACGCAAGCCTTGGGTACCCCAGCGCGACAACCGTCAGCTTCGGTAACTCCGTTTCACTTGGGCTCTCGCCGGTGTTCGGTGTTCTCGCTGGCTTCCTTGTCGACCGAGTTCCACCACGAGCCATGATGTTGTTTTCAACAGTCACGCTCTTCATCGGGCTCTGGTTCGCCTCGTCGTTTGCCACGAGTTCCGTCGGCGTCACCTTTTCGTACTGTCTGTTGGCTTCCATTTCCTCTGCAGCAATGCTGTCTCCGGGTGCCGCTGCGACGGGCTCGTGGTTCAATCGGCGCCTTGGGCTGGGGCAGGGCATCACGTTTGCTGGCGGTGGTATTGGCAGCGCATGGATCCCCTCTGTCCTTGGACAATGGATTGAGCCGTACGGCTGGCGCAAGACATTCCGCCTCATGTCGTGTTTCTGCGCGATCGGCCTCGTGGGCAGCATCCTTTCATGCCGCCGCCACGAGCCGCCCGCACGCCGAGAGGAGGAATACTTGGAGCAAACCAACAGCGACGGCTCTGTGCCTGAAGAGGACGGTCCCGAGCCGATCCCACGAATGACAAGCGGGTATGCAGACGCAGACGGCGATATGCCTCCCGAGTCATCCATGACCAAGCACGAAGCTCTGATGCACGCCCTCCACACGCGGCGCCTGAAGCCGACGGAGATCCTTCGTGTGATGATCACACAGGATTTTCTGGCAAACTTTTTCATGTTCGCCGTGTATGGCTGGGCTTTCTACGGCATGATTTACCTAACGGTGCCTTACGTGTCGTCCATGGGTAGTGAAGGCACTGTGTACCAGAACTGCGTTCCCATCTCTACTGCTAAGGCGTCTACGGTCTTCACCTTCTGGGGTGTTTTTCAGATCATCGGCTCCATTCTGGTTGGTGGTATGGCCTCGTTCACAGTGGATGCTTTTGCGTACACTGCATGCGCCAGCGTTGGTGGTCTTTCATCTGCGCTTCTGATCTTCTGCCGCACATACGCTGGATTCGCCGCGTGCCTCAGCGTGGTTGGATTCTGCACTGCTGGCATCTTCGCTGTCATGCCTGCTCTCATTGCCAAGGCCATGTACGGACCAAACTTGGGCTTCTTCATGGGCTGCATCTTTGTTGCCGGTTGCCTCGGTGGGTTCTCGGCACCTCCGATTCAGGCTAAGCTACAAGAGCAGAATCATGGCAACTACAGCTACGGCTGCATTTTCGTCAGCTGCTGCTTCACGGCCCCGGGCATCATCTGCTATCTGTTCCAGTGGCCCAACAAGCGCAACGTGGTGCTTCGTTCCATCGGTTCGCTGTTCAAAAAGAAGGAATCGTCGTGAACGCGGCCAAACTGACGAGCCTGTCTGCTCTCAGTCGAATAGTAAACGCGCACACACACGTGAAAACCATTTCCGGATCAGCAGTGGAAGTGCTGTGCTGACTTCTCTTCAAAGGCAGCACGTTCACCGTCTTGCCTTACCGACAGTCTGGCCTCTCTGTGACGGGACACTATCTTGTTTTTCAACCGTTCCTTTTTTCTTTCTTTTTATTTTATTTTTCAGCCACGCTTCTGTTCCCTTCATTTCTCTCTCTCCCTCTCTCTCTCTCTTGAGTTCCTCTCAGGGTGACTTCGCAAAACTATGAAGTGTGCCTGAGCCGAGCTATCCCAGCGTTGTGGCTTCGCAAACAACTGAGCCAAGCAAAAGCAAAAACCTAGTGGGGACTGGGAGCTGGGCGCAAACATGCCCTTCGACAATCTTTTCTTTTTTTTGTCTCGCCTGACGGCACCCTCAGCGCAGTGGACGGTGCGGAGCTCAGCTCGCACAAAGCGGCGTAAAAAGCGCAAAGAAAAACAGAGACGCGCGGCGGAAGGTGATGATGGGAACGGACGCGTGGTCCTGTTACAAGGACCTCGCCCTTCCCTTTTTCTTTTTTCGTTCTTCACCTCCCGCCCGTCCTCTGGACGAATGCCAGCTGCTTGTTCACTCGCGTATCCTTGTTCGCCGTCGCAAACGCGTGAGGCACTTTTTTTTTTCGTCTTAACTCAGTCCCCTTTTAACCTCAGGTTTTGCGCTTCCATGGTCTCGGCTCTGGACCATCAAGAGAACACGCAGAGAGAGAGAACACGAAGGAGAACAAATGAAAAGTGGCTCCACGGACAACAAACAGTGGGTCAAAGAAACGCAGCAAACCACGCAGGTACCCTTGACAAGAGGGAAAAAAAAGAGATTCACATGAAGTGAAGTGAAGGTAACTGCTATGCGTTCATCGTGCTCTCTGAGAGAGCGTCCACCGGAACACACGTACACACACAAAAAGAAAAAAAAATGACTGGTGACGACGGCGCACAACCTGCTCGAGCGTGGAGAATGTGAGGCCTGTGCTCGGGAGCCCACTGCATTGCCGAGCAACTGAAGCAGTGATTCAACTGCCCTTTTCCTTTTCAGTGGTCGGCATCCAATGAGCTCCTTCCTGCTTGTCTCTTCGCACAACTGTCACGACTTTCGCAAAGAAGAAGGAAAACAGAGGGTGGACGTATCGCAGCACCGCTTCTCAATCCTTTTGCGCGGTGAACTCCTTCACCTCACTCACCATCTCACACGTACTCTTCCACCCTCTGCACAGTCGTTAACGATACCAACGACCGCACCAGCGCAGTTAAGCGACAGCGAGGCAGTCACATACACTAATAAACACAAGGACAGTCACTCGTGAACGCCTGCTCTTTGTTTTATCCGCTTCTCACGGACCTTAGTCATCCTTTCCTCGTCAGTCATCGTCCAAGACGCACACACAAAAAAAAATGGGAAAGATTCTGCGGACTCTCGCCAAGCCCATCACGGTGCCTGTCGCGGCATCCGTGCGCAGTGTGGCCGCCATGAATGGACCTCTGAAGCACCACATTGAGGCTTGTGAGGCCAACGGTGAGGATGTCACGGCGCAGATTTGGAAAGAGTACACGAGCTACCAATATCGTCTGCTCCCCTATCGCTGGCACAAGCTGACGGAAGAGTTCACCTTCCTGGCGCGAGGTGAGGTGGCCGTGTCTAACCTCGGCCGAAGCGAGATCCTGCTTTTTGCGCGCTGGGCCACCAAGTGCCTTTTTCTCTTCATTCTTTTCACGCTGATTGGCCGCCGTTCCATCTTCCCTCCACTAGAGCCAACGTCACCGTTCGCGGAGGAGGTGCTGCGTCAGTGGCAGCCGAACCACGTGTCCGCGCTGCCCGAACCCCTCGCGGCCGACCACGACTTGCTCTTCAACCACCTTGAGGCTACGGAGGCTGAGCGCAAGAACGGTGTTCACCATCAAGAGAAGGCCCACCACTGACGACGGAGAAGAGAGCAGCGGGCTGACACGGACGCATCAAAAAGACTTGAAAGAGCGGACGCAGAAGGGCCTGCAAGGCCGTCTGTTTCCTCATCCTGTCAGTTGTTGTGCACTATCTTGTCGTCTTGGATTGTGCACTCGTTTTGCCTCCTTGGTGCCGAAGAATGTCACGGTTGCCGGTTTATTTGTTTGTCTGTTTCCTGGAGTCGTGCACGCCGACAGCGTTGCCAGCTGTTGGATTCATGTGAGGGGGAAAGACGCACTGCTCGTAGTATAGTGCGCAGCCGCGACAGCAACAGTGAGAGGTTCGCATCCAAAAAAAAAAAAAAGCTGTACACGAGGGATAGAGGACGGTGCCGAACTCTCGTCGCATTTTTGATTTGCACTACTCATCTGTGCCTGCGCAGAGGCTCGCTGTGTGGGGACTATCCTTTTTGTTTCTTCCGTTTTTTCGTTTGTTCGTTTGTGCTGAGGTTTGCCAACACCGACAGAACCAACGAGAGAAAGCCACTAATCACGTCAAGTGCTCCACAGTGAGGGAGAGCGGAGGTGGATTCGCACCAGGCACGCCGATGCAGTTGCCTGATTGTGGCTGCACTGCTGCGTTTCCTTCTTTTTTATTCGTTGCGGTGTGCCTCGCGTTGTTGAGCTACAGACACAACGGTGCGCACTGCCGAACCAACGAATGCTCTCGTGTTCATTCGACCTTGTCTGGCACGAGTGAGCACCATCCACTGACCGTGCCACTTGCTTACCGCCTGTGATTCAGCTGTCATCTCCCACCTTCTTCACTCGCGCTCTCTCCGCCGCTCTCTCTCACCCCCGACTCCCACACCCCGCGCGCATA
>JASANP010000982.1:0-32056 GCA_030849625.1 Wallacemonas sp. TrypX
GTAGGAAAAGAAAGTTGAAGGGGGTGAAGGAGGGTCGATAACCACCGCGCTGATCGTCTTGGAGCAAGCGGGTGCCGAGACAGCGCTTATATCGCGCAAGCAGTCAGTCGCCGTGCTCGCCAGCGCCATGCCCCGACGTCCTGTCGGTTGGCGGGTAAAAAAAAGCACGGTGTATCGCGTGTGCGTGCAAGAGAGGCACAGCCACGGGATCGGCGTCAACGCGCGTTTGGGCGAGCGCTGATTTTGCCGCTCTGTGCCCGCACGCCTTACCCCGTGCAGTGCGCGTTGTTGTCTGTGAGATTGTCATGATGTTCGCGTATTTCGCTCCTCTCTTCGGGTTCTCCGTTCATAACGCTGACAGCGAACAAGGGAAAAAAAAAAAGAAACGTCAGCGTGAACCGCTAATAGACACGCGCTGCGAAACGCCACAACGCAGGGAGCACCGAATGAACGAGATCAAAAAAAAGAAAAAGAGAAAGGGTAGAAGATAAATAAAAAGGTCATGTGGGCTGCCACACATGCTTGCGAATAAGTAAATCAAGAGGAGGGAGGGAGGGAGGGAGGGAGGGAGGAGGGGGTGCTGTACCTCCCGTTAGGAAAAAGAGCTTGTGCGGCAAAAACAATGACAAAAAGAGGGGAAAAGGAGAGGACGCCACATCTTTTCTGTGCCTCAGTGGGCTTTGTGCTTAGCAGTCTTCGTTTCTTTGGGTTTGACAGTCTTGGTTTCTTTGGGCTTGACAGATTTGAGGCTGACCACCGTTTTCGCGACACGGCTCTGAGAGGGAATCGTGTAAGCTTCACGTAGCCTGTCGAGTCGTAGGCGCACATCCACCTTGTGGTTGTCCTTGTCCACGGGCCCTGCCTTCAGAAAGCGCGCGGTCCACTGGTCGTTCTCCAAAATATCCTGCAGCTTCTCAAATAGGTACGGCTTCTGAGGCAGTCGATGCCGGCTGCCGCCAGTGTAAATCACCAGCTTGAGAGACGGGATATTCCGTGCCTTCAAAGTCGCGCAGTACACCAAGAGGCGCTTGAGGACATCACACAGGTACCACGTGCTGAAGTAATGAAGGTCGATACGCCATACGTTTTTGCCCCGAGTGGAGTCTTCGCGGATTTCCGTGAATCTGCGCTGAAGCACATGCAGGCGGATCAAGCGGTCCAGGTCGGTCTTTCGTTGCCACGTTGTCTTGCGACGCTCTATCAAAGACAGTATTTGCCCCTGTCGAGCCTCTTTCACACTGTCAGAATCATCAATGTGACCGGTAGCGTTCAAAGCGTCGATTTGCTCCTGGGCTTGTCGGTTCTGCCTGATAACAGTGCGGCGCGCCTCGAACCAGTCATCCAGGGTCTGCGTGCCGCGCTCGGCGTCCGTCAGTGGATCCTCATAGCACGGATGCACCTCTTCGCGGTTACGGCGTTTCACATCGTCAAAATACGGAGGATAGTTCCTTGCGTTCCGTTGTGTCTCTCTCGGTGTGGTGTGGTGGGTCGGGTCATACATGTGCACCAGCTCCGCCTCCCGTTTAGCCACCGACGGTGACATGCCGGCTCGTTTCTGGTAAACCGAACGCAAGCTCGTGTCTGTCTGCTTCCATTTGTGCTCCAAGGAGCACTCCCCATCACAGCAGCCATCCCCGAGCAGCACCCCGCGATAGCAGCTGTCGCCAGGGAAGTCGGTGAAGAAGCATCGTTCATCGCCGTGCTTGCATTCGCCAAACCAGACCTTGCAGGGGTGCTCGATTGTCTTTATCTGACGGAGGAACCACTGACGCACATCGCCGAGTCCATCAACCTCGTGAGCAAACTCACATGGCGTCTTCGTGCAGTTGCCGCTACGCATGTAGAAGAAGCACACCGGCTGCGCGGGGAGAGCGCTCAGCACGCACTCGTTGGCCTTGTTGAGTATGCAAGGCCGACCCTGCCACTGGCAGATGTGACCCACCTCAGCACCGCGCAGCCGCAAGTACCGATCCCGCAGGTCTTCGCCGTTCTCATCGTTGTGGAGCAAGTCGCATGGGTTAGTTACACACTCACGACCCAGCGCGTAGTTAACACAAGCAGTGGCGGGGAACTCCTCGAACAGGCAGCGGTCACGATCACACGGTTGGCCCGGTTTGTTGAAGTGGCAAGGGTGCTTCAAGTCCTTCCAGTAATGGAGAAAACGCTTGCGAAGGTCGGTGTTGGAGCGGTTGCCAATGCGCGCCTTGTGTGCCTTTGTGCACTTCTCACCAAAGTGGCATTGGTTTTGTCGAATGTAGCGTTCACACGCGTCTTGGGGCGCGTCTGCAAGAGGGCACTTGCCGCCGGGCATATGCTGCGCAAAAGGACATGGCATGTCGGGAAACCACAGTTTACAAGGATGCTTTGCGTCGCTCTTCCGCGCCCTGCGCGCACCGATGTTGCGGAAGGACGCGTCGTTCCTGGCCATGGCGTCGGGGAGGCAGACGTTGCGAGAATAAAACAAAAAAAGAAGCGGGAGGAAAATGGCGCGGAAGGCTCTTACTTATTACTGGGTTGCGTTTGTGGCTCGCGAGAGAAGGGCGCCACGGGGCCGGGGGAGAAGAGTGACGGTACACAGAGGGGGTGGAGAGAAAGCTACAATGAGGTCGGTGCGCGTCCGCACCGGCAGTAGATGTAGCAGAGGAGTGACGACAGTCCACATTGATGGACGACGACTGGTGCACAACTGACAGTCCGAACGAAAATCATGTGCGCCATCGCCTTCGCGACTGCCAAAGAGAGGTTGCACACTGAGGGAGCCGTGAGGCAAAACCATCCCAGCGTCTGATTGTCTGCTGCGCGTGCGCCGCGCCCCCCCCTCTCCCGCCTCTTTTCCACGACAGAACTTCGAGCAGTGTTATTGGCTTGACAAGACACCTGCAAAGGCCTCACGAAGAGCGAGACGCACGAACAAAAAAAAAAACAGCATCCAAAAGAATAATTATGTCACTACTGACACCCACAAACACACAAAGCGCCAAAGAAGCAAAAAAAGGAAAAAGACCGAGTGAAAACTGCGTCAATTCCACATGCATGAGTCTCTCACCGAACAAGGACAGGACATAAGATTGTGGAGGTTTGGTAAGACACCCGTCATTGGCCTCAAGCAATGCGCGCAGAGGTGGGTGCACCCAACGCAACGCGCGTGGGTTGGAACGGCAGAGGTGACATCCCCACCCACCACCAACGAGAAGATAGGCTCTGCCGGTGACCAAGCCCCACCACTGAGCGGGAGAGCAATCTCTTCTTTGCTTCCAGCTCTTATTGGTGCCTGGCGTGCCGCAAAGTTGAACGACATCGCATTTTACGGAAAGAAAGAAAAAAAGAGCGAAAATAAATGCACAAGCACTACAGTGATTCATGCTGTTGTTGTCGTTAGGAAGATATGGTATTTCTTCTCGCTGCTATTCCTTGGTACCAAGAAAGAGGGTATTTAAAAGAGGGAAAAGGAAACAAAGAGGAGAAGTTGGCGGACTGAACAAAGCAAAACAAAAAAAGAACCAATAACGAGGTCTAGCTAGCAGCAACCGCCACAGCATGTCTTTTTCTGCTGGAGGTTTTGGTCGTGCTCGAGTTCCGCACGACGCTCCGCTTCTTCACTGATCTGCAAGAAGACCTGCTCAATGGAGGTCTGCGACACATTGTAGTCGGTCACCTTGAGCGACGCGGAGTTCTCCTCGAGCAGCTTGAACGTCGTGGACAGCTTCGCGTTGCCACTGATCTGGTAGGTGAAGCGACGTGCACGGTACTCGCGCAGGGAGCTTTCCGGGAAGTGCTCCTCAAAGAACTTCTCCACGCTCTGCTTCACCTCGTCTGTCTCCTCCGCAATGCGCAGGCTCACCTCGAAGCCGGTGCCGAACTTGGACTTGAGGTACGTCTTGTTGCCGATGCATTCAAGCGCGCCGTCCACCATGATCGCCACGCGGTGCGCGAGGGCCTCGACCTCCTCCAGGTGATGCGTCGTCAGCACCACAGCACAGTTGTCGGCGACCGTCTCTACCGCCGTCCACAGGCCGCGACGTGCCACGGGGTCCATGCCAGCCGACGGCTCGTCCAGGAACACGACGCGCGGGCCGCCGATCAAAGAGAGCGCCACGGAGAGTTTTCGGCGGTTGCCGCCAGAGAGCTCGTGGGACTTGGTCTTGCGGTAGTCGCGCAGCTCACACAGCCGCAGCAGACCCTCCACAACGCGGTCGCGGTGATCGTAGGCAATGGCACGCACGCCCGCGTACAGGCGCAGGTGCTCCTCCACAGTCAGCAGATCGAGTGTCGCGTCGAACTGCGGGCAGTAGCCGATGCAACGCAGGGCCGCACGGCTCTCTGACACGATGTCGTGCCCACAGATTGTGGCGTGGCCGCTGGTGGGGTAGAACTCTTGGCAAAGAATCGAAATAGTCGTCGTCTTGCCGGCGCCGTTAGTGCCAAGAAAGCCAAACACTTCGCCAGGTTGCACGCCGAAGGTGAGATCGCGCACCGCGACCTTGCCGTTGGGGTAGACCTTGCGGAGGTGCTTCACTGTGACCAAGTCTGCCGCGCGTGCAGGGTCGGTGAGCATCGCCTCGCGCTCCGCGACAACGTCAGGGTCCTCGTTCTCGATCTGCTCCGGCTCCGCGTCGGGGTTGTGGAACATGCGCTGTGCGCGCTGGCGGCGCCCTGGATGATCAATGAAGAGGGTAATGAAGGCGAAAAAGGGAATCTCGATTGCCATGTACACGAGAGGCCAGCCCGTCACGTTCATGCTGAAGGCTGTCTTGTCAGTGCCGAACGCCTTCTCCATCTTTAGCACCGCCAAGTTGCTGATGCCTTCGCCAACGCAGTAGCTCGGCACGACGCGGAAGATCCAGCGGAGAATCTTGGCCACCTTCTTCGTCGAGTCCAGCAACGAAAGCATCGAGATGCACAGGACAAGGAGGAAGCCCGCGATGAAGTTCGCCAGCATAACCGTGTTTTGGGCCGAGGAGTGTTCATTGAACATGAAGCTCACGGCGTACGCCATGGCAATGCCTGAAAACCCGTAGAGGAGGAAGATGAGGATTGTCGCGCCAGCGTTCTCGGGCGCGATGTACTCCCTGCGATTGAAGATGGCAAACACGATGATGACCAGGAACATCGTCACAAGGTAGCACGCCAAGTCAAACACGAAGTTAGTCAGCCAGTAAATGGAGAAGAGCATGCCCGACACGTTCTGCAAGTGACGGGCCTTGCATTCACGCTCCTTCACCACCCAGGAGACGAAGGTCGATGGAATAAACGTGAATGGGATCATAATGATGATCGCAATCATCATTGCATATAGCGAGTCATTTACCTCGTCCTCCTTCTTCGTCTTGGGCATCATGTCCACGACTGTCCGCAGCGTCTTGGTGGCATCACCGGTGGTCTGCATGTAGTACATGTTGTACAAGTTGAACAAGGCGATGCCGACCTCGTGGTTGGTAGAGGCGTTGTAAGTGAGGCTGGCGGTGGAGCCGTCCGCGCATACAATGCCGCTGAAGCGATCTTCGGCGGCCTCGTGGGCGTAGTACGTCTTCAGCTGGTACGCTGAGAGCGCCTCGCTCGTTGTGACGCCAGACGGAACAAAAGGGACTGCGAGGCTGGAGAGCGGGTGCGTGGTCGGGCACCCGACGAGGTCGACCTCCACCCGCGACTCGTACAAGTCTGTGCTGAGCGTGATGACAGGTGTCTGACCGATCTTCACCAGCATGAGCAGCATCGCCAAGAGCACGCAGGCGACGGGGCATACGATTTGAAAGAACTGTGTGCGCCGATCGCGCAGCACGTTCCAGAAGCGCTTGAGCAGCAGGGCCTTGAACTGGGACCACATGATGGATCGTTCCGAGTGAATGAGATCAACGTTCCAGACATCTGACGGGGCCGCCTCCGCGGCGGCCTCCTTCGCCGCTGCCTCTGCCTCTGCCGTCTCACCTGTCATGTCCTGGTGCGCCTCTTCGCGCTGCTCTTCCTCTGCCGTGGCGATCTTGATGAAAATCTCCTCGAGGGTTGTGGCGGACATCGCGTAGGCAGTGATACCGACGTCTTTACCTTGCGCCTCCACCGCGGCGAGCAGTTCAGGGAAGCTGGCCTTGGCGCTCATGGGCAGCCGCACTGCCATCTCGCCCGCACCGCTGCCAAGCTTCTCCGCGTTCGGCACGTACTGCGCGACCAGCTCAGCAATGCGAGCGCGGTTCACGTGCTGCACGACAGAGAGCGTCAGCACGTAGCCGACGCCCAGCTTTGATTTGAGGAACATGTTGCTGCCCGCGCATTGAAGGCGACCTTTACTCATGATGGCAACCGTGTCGCCGAGCAGGTCGGCTTCGTCCATGAAGTGCGTGGTCAACAGAATGCTGTGGAACTTGGACATCTCCCGTAGCAGACCCCATGTGTGGCGACGCGCACCGACATCCATGCCGGCGGTCGGCTCATCGAGGAACACGAGGCGGCTGCCGCCGACAAAGGCGATGGCGACGGAGAGCTTGCGCTTCTGCCCGCCGGAGAGCGCGGAAGAGCGATATGTGGCCTTGTCGGTCAGGTCAACGCCCTCCAGCATGCGCGCGATGAGTTCCTGACGGCGAGAGCCATGCAGGCCCTTGATGGAGGCGTAGTACCACAGGTGTTCCTCGCACGTCATGTGCGGCCACAGGATGTTGTGCTGCGGGCAGAAGCCGATTTCCTGGCGCGCGCCCTTCAGGTTACGGCGGACGGACTTGCCGTAGATGTAGCAGTCGCCGGCGTCGGCGGAAATCATGCCGGTCATCATGTTCATCGTCGTTGTCTTGCCGGCACCGTTGTGACCAAGCAGCACGGAGATCTCGCCCTCACGCATGCCCCAGTGAAGGTTGTTCACCGCGAGAAATTTCTCGCCGCCACGCTTGAACTCTTTCCGCAGCCCGACAATACGGATCGCGGCGCTATCCTGGTCGGGGTCCTCCTCGTACACGCCGTCGCTCGCGCGGCCGTCCTCGTCATTGTCGTAGTTGCCATCGCCTTTACAGCAGCAGTGGCGAATGGGGTCGATGATGAAGAACAGTGGGTTCTTGCGCGTACCCCAGTCCTTCGGCAGCACTGCGTCAAAGTACAGCATGAGCAGCGCGTAGATGATGAAGTCAATGAACAAGAAGATCATGCACAGCAGCATGTGCGGCTTGTCTCGAAAGTACGTGAGCGCGTTGCCGTGCATGCCACCGGACAGCTCGTGGTCAAACAAAATATCGACACCGACGGCCATGCCTGACGGAGACAGAATCATGATACCCGTCCGCGCGCCACCGGTCGAGTCCTGCATGGCGAAGAGCGGGATGGACAGCACAAAGAAGATGAGCGGTGACAGGATCGACGACAGACGCGCTTTGCTGAAGAATGCGGCCATCAGCGCGGACAGCGTGATGAGCGACAGGCAGAAAAAGAAGAACAGGAAGAAGATGATGCCAAAGTTGGACTTGGGCACGTACGTCACCTTGAGCAGAATGGTGATGATGATGGACACGACAAAGTACTCGACAACGTAGATGACAAGCCAGCTCACGTACATGACGGCCTCAGGCAACCCCATGATGAGCATTGCCTCACGAAGGCGCAACTCTTTCTCAAGAACGATGCGCTTCGTCATCTGAGACACCGGGTAGAGGAAGCCGAGGACGAGAATGAGCGGCACCATCTGCCCACCGTAGGCGAGGAACTGCTGGTCCTTGTACTCCACCGTCGGGGCAGGCAACGCCACGAGCGTAGACGGTGGACCTGCCGCGCCAAGCACCTCAGCGAAGTAGTAGTCGTAGACGGTTTTCTGCAGTGTGCTGAAGCCGGACAGGATGTACATCTCCACCCCGTCCTCCGGTACGCCACCCACGTAGTGCTCGCTCAGCATCTTCTTTGTGCGCGGCAGAGCCGTGGCGTTGAGGCGGATCTTGACGCCAAACTGATCTGACGTGAAGTTCTCGAGGTTCAGAATTCCCCAATTGGGCGGGTCCTGGTTCGTGCGCTGCTCCACGGCGTTCTCGGCGTCGTCGCTGCTCATGGGACCCTTGTACACATACTGGAAGTACTCCGAGTTCGCGGTCATGTACGTCACGAAGGCCTGCGTCTCCGGTGTGTCTGGAGTGATGTATAGCCGGCCCGAGGAGAAGATGGCCGCTGCGTCCGTGCGATCCCACACCGTGTCGAGGCCGGCCACGTCATAGAGAATACGACTCAGCCACTGGACAAGGATCATCTCATCCATGCTCGGGATATACGTGGAGTTGCTGTAGACCATATCTTTCCACTGGTAGTAGGCGTTGTACACAGCTGAGCTCACCGCGCAGAAGCCTTGCGGTGCGCCGCTGAGCGGGTCTGCGCAGACAATAGGCGTCTCCGTGAGATTGAGCGACGGGATGGACGTGGCCAACGTGCGGCAGTCAGCAAATCCAGCGAGGCTGCTCACCTTTGAGCTGTCAAAGCACGAGTACTGCTTCAAGCCCGCCATGAAGGTGGTGTAGCCGGCCAAGTTCGCCGGGCTGTAGTAGTCTGTGGCGGGGTGATACTTGTTCTTGAAGATCGCCCACAGAATCATCGAGCCACACACAAAAATGATGGGGATAAGCAACTCGCACACGAAGCTGCAGGGCTCGCGAATCTGCAGAATGAGCATGCGCTTGATGGTGACGCCGAGTTGACAGCAAAAGCCGTTGCGACGTGATTCATCGTCGTCGTCGTCACGGTCGTGCGCGTGCTTGTAGA
This sequence comes from Wallacemonas sp. TrypX, assembly GCA_030849625.1. Lineage (NCBI taxonomy): Eukaryota > Euglenozoa > Kinetoplastea > Trypanosomatida > Trypanosomatidae > Wallacemonas > Wallacemonas sp. TrypX. Next base: position 8,716 of record JASANP010000982.1, read on the forward strand.
CACACACCTCCTCTGTGCTCAACACAGGGTCGGTAGGGTATGGTGAGTGACACTCATCGCTTGGCACGACAGATCCCTGCTTCATGGCGGCTGGCTTGTCGGCGCCGGACGGAGTGAAGTCACCAAGTGATTCGTTCAGGTAGTCGTCAAACGGCTCGGTGCCGGAGGTGGCCACGACCACGGGGACGTCGGAACTGCTCGTGTTCGTCGTGTGCACACGGCTGGGCATGGAAGGCAGATGCGAGCGGGTGCGGGTGTGTATGTGTAGTGAAGGCGAATTGAGAGAGAGAAATATAGTGTTGACGGTACGGCTGCAAGGTCGTGTCAGGACGGCTGCTTTTAACACACAAAATCGTAAACACACGAACACACAAAGAGGGAGAAGAGAAAAAAAAACTAATTAACTAAGCACTGAGTAGGAACGGGGAAAAAAAGTGGGCCGTGTGAGGCCGTGGTCTGTCTTGCAACAAAGAGCAGTTTCCGGTAAAGGTAATGTGAGTAGCAACGAAGAGAAGAAGATACACCGGTAGATCACGAGCGCGCAACAAGCACACACAAGTACAGGAGTGTGGTACGATCTCGAGAACGAGTTCGGCTCGGCCTAGAAGATATGTGGGCCAGAGAATGAAGGTACGCCAACAGATGAAAAAAAAAGAGGAAAGCAAGTCGTGTACGCTGACGCCGCGGTGTGTGTGTAGCAATGGAGGCACGTGAGTGAGGTCCTTCACGCGTAAAGCGAGCCAAACAACAGCGCGAATATGACGAAGTGATGCGCACTCTGCACAGGGAACGATTGTTCACTGTGTTGTGGTGTCCTATCTGGTAAAAGAGAAAAGAAAGAAAGAACAAGAGAAGCAAATCTCAGTCGTCAAAGAACGAAAGGGGAAAAAAGAGAGAAAAAGCAAGTTGAAAAAATGAGCCGAAACGAAAAGAGCCGAGCTCTCACAGCAATCAAGACAAGATCCCTGATGAGCAACGGAAATGCCACAAAGGTGGACGAGAAAAAAAAAACACAACGGTTTGGCAGTGTGAAAACGAAAAGAAAGAGGCAAAACAAAGACCTTGAGTGATGACAGCGGGTCTCTCTCTTCTCTACGTGGTCGAGGTACTAGCGACGAAAGATCCGGTGAGACCAAGGTACTGCGCGCGCGCGCCATTTGTGAGAACGAGTACGGGGGAGAAGGAAGAAGAGAGAAGGGGCAGTGCGAGAGAAAGAGAATAAGTGCCTCACAGCGCGGGCCTGATGTCGTGACAGCCGTGCAACGTTTTGGCGTGTAAAAGACACGCCAAGCCAGCGGGTGCTCGCAGCAGCTCTCACAGTGTTGGCCGCGCGGTGCGGCCAGTGCCAGCGATTGACTTGCCTTTTTTCTGACCACAAGCCACCATGCGGTGTCGAGTGAAATTGGTCGACTCGCAGCGCACCCTTGTGGCGTCGCTGGTCGCCTCGTTATATAGGTCTGTTGTTTTTGTCGTTGTTGTTGTTGTCAATGTCTTTCTGCTTGAGTGCTTTTTGCGCGTCTGAGCGACTCCTCTCATGCCCTATCTAAACAGTCACCAAAGCCGCAGGCAGCGGACAACGTCGGTGGCACGTTCACACGCTATCCTTTCCCTTCATCAAACGCGTTACGCGGCTAAGCGCACGAGTACGTGAGAGAGAGAGAGGGACAGGGGGGAAGGCGCGGCCACGGCGTGTGATCGTGTTAGAAACAAGCTTGAGAAGATTAAAGCACAGAAAGATGCTTGAATTGGGGGAGGGATAAGAGAGAAACGAGAAGGTATCAAAAAAAAAAAGAAAAAAGAAGAGAAAAGGAAAAGTAATCCCATTTGGCAAAACGGATCCTTCCTTCTCTTGTTGCTGTTGAACAAGCCCACGAGCAGTCGACGTGTCACACACACACGGACAGACACAGACACAGACACATCTTACTGCAGCGTTTAAAGAAGAAAAACAAAAAAAGAGAAAAATCAACAAGGCGCAACGCAGGATCCACGGCAAAGCAAACTGAAGAAAAAAAACGCGAAAGCAAACAACGCAAGAGTCATGTCAGAGAGCAACGACGCCAAGATCTCCATCAAGCACAGAGTATAAGCACAGAACAGACACACTGAACGTTTTGAAAAGAAAATCTCAGTGCTGGGATGCGAAGCCCACAGTGGTGCCGTGAACGGGAAAAGAGATGGTCGACAGTGCTTCACGCATAAGCACTGTCGCGCGACGTGATAGTCCATCGTGTGTATAGCAGTCGGTGTGCTGCCGCGCAACCGTCCGCAAGCCTCCGCAGCGATGCACTGCTACCGAGACGTTGCGCTCTTTCTTTTCCTTCTGCTTTGTCGGTGGGCGTGACATGTACATGGCGTGTGCGCGGGTGATTACGACTCCTCGCACCAACGGTTCTCTTCACGAATCTTCTCTTCCTCTTCGGGGGTGAAATCGTTCTCGATGTTGAAGAGAGTGCGAATTTCTTCGGCCGACTTGCCACGAATCATGCTCGCGACGCAGGCGCAGGTCAGGTCCAGAAGGTCCTTGACGTTGAGAAAGTTGGCGGCCATGATGACGTCGATGAGCACCTCATGCTGGCGCTCGTCGTGGTCCTTGAGGAGCTTGTGGAAGAGGAAGTTCTGATCCCAGTCGCAGAGCAGGTTATCGATCTTTGACTTGAGGGGCTTCTCGATCGGCTCCGCACGGTTGTTGCAGTGGTACTCCATGTACTCCAGCACTAAACTGAGCGTACGCCCCGAGACGTTGGGGATCGGGATGACGGCGTCCGTGCCTTCCTGGTCATCGAGCATATCCTTAAGCAGGCCCGACATTTTCGCCGACTCGCGCGACACCTTGAACTCCTCCGGAGGCTGGCCGTTGCTCTGCAGCACACAGTACTTGGAGAAGTCCACCCCCTCGTGGGACGAGATTTTTTCAGGCATCTCTCACTTTGTCAGACAGCTAGACGTTTCTTTGGATGCGGTGATGGGAAGACTACAGGTACGGTGAAGTCCCTCTCTCCGTTCTCGATGCGGATGCGTGTTGCCTTGACGAACAATGACGGCTCAATGGAGACCGGCTGCCTGACTACACACGTACACGCGCACACGTCTCGATCCCGTGAGTCGCCTGTGCGTATGCGCGTATGTATGTTGTCAAATAAATAAAAAAAGAACTCGCGCAGGGACTGACGAAAGCAGACACCTGCAACAAGACCACGAGACACTCAAAGAAAAAAGAAGAGAATAAACAAAAAAAAACGCTTAGGTGAATTCTCTGGATTGAGAGCTTGCGGTGCACGGTCGTGGGAGAGAGGAAGTGGGAAAGGAGGGAAAAAAGAAAGAAGTGTGAGGGGAACAGTGAGAAGTCGAAGGGACAAAGCAGAACTCGCGCGCCCAGTCGCCTTTATGGCAGTGCGCACACAAGCGGGCAGAACGCCCGTGCCGAGTTCGTCTGCCTAACCCGCACAAACACGCATAAGAAGTTCGACTGACCTCGTGCGAATCGGTGTGTTTGGTGGGTGCCGATGAGTCCGTGTCATGCCATCACACGGGCCCACGGAACGGCAACGTGTGCAAATGAGTGTGATTGCGCTTAAATGTCGTGCCTCGAAGCACATACGCGCGCGGACGTGGACAGACACCGCACCCCTCTTGAGCGGTAAGGGTCGTGTAAGACAAGGGGGAGAGTTGTGCCGCATCTGTCCGCAGAAGAGCAAGCAAAGAGAAGTTACCAACAACGATAGTCACACTGCCCTCCTCCCAACGGGGATACGGTGTGTGTGTGTGTGTGTGTGTGTGTGTGTGTGTGTGAGAGATGGGGGAGCCGGGTGAAAGCAAGGGCGCAAAGAAGGAGGGGTGGGAAGTGTCCCGGCAACACCTGCAACGAAGCAACAACAAAAAAAAAGACGGCAAGCGAGGAAGCACACGGCGTGATGAAGGAGATGGGCATCAAAGCTCTTCCCGCTCAGGTGCGGCGGCGTTGGCAACGGCAGCGGGTGGTGGGCCATTACGTGGGCTGGTCAATGTGGCCGCGGTGCTGGAGGGTTCGTCGTGCCCCACGCCGAGGGCGTTGCGCATAAGAGCGTTGAAGTTGCTCAGCCCTTGGGTCAGTGCCGTTGCCGCCGCGTTCTCCCGAAGCAAGTTGGACACAGCCGAGGCGTCGCGCGGTGCGGTGCGGCCGCCTAGGTCGGCGTCGCGCTCCGCCACCGGCTGCACGTAGCCACCGTCATCGTCGTCGGCATCGAGTGAGTCGCCTTTCGTCGCGCGGGGTGCGCTCTCCGATCCATCGAGCGGCAATGATTCAATGACGACAGCGGTGCTGTGCTCGGCGTGATCGTGGCGTGCGTGTGACGTCGACGACGCACCACCAACCTCATCGGCCTCCACCTCGCGCTGACGCCGACGGAGAAGTGATTGGCTCTTCGTGCCCACACATTCTTTGCACTTGTAACCATTGCGGCGGCGTACCATCTCACGATCGTAGCGGCCACACACCACGCAGTATATCTGCGGCGACCCGCTGCTGTCCTTCACCTGGTTGGAGCGCAGCACGTCAATGTCGACGCGCGCCTCCTGCTCATCCTCGTGGCGCGCACGGTGGAGAATGACGTCCGTGTCGGCGAAGTTCATGTCTATGTTGCGGTCCTCGCGATCGCTATCCTCGTCAAAATGCAAGGCGCCGTCCACGCGCACGCCATAGTCACTCGTGACTGCGTGCTGTACGAGTTCGTCGAGTGTGGGGTCGCGATCGAAGAGACCGTCGAGCACCGCATCCGGCTGGTTGGTATCCGTTCGGGCGCCGCCGTCCTCCCCAGGACCATCGACGCCGAAGAAGTCGTCATCCGTGTCCTCCACGTTCTCCTGATCCATCAGTTTGCCTCGTCGGTAAAAAATCGTGCCGAGTGTGTCGTCGATGACGTCGTTGACGCTGAGGGCCGTGTCCACGTTGGAGCGAAGGTTGTTGGTGTTGTTGTCCTTCATGTACATGGGCACCGCAGCCATTTCCTCGTCGAGTTTGTCGCGACCAAAGGCCGCACGGTGCATCAAGGAGACGGGGAACAGCTCAAAGCACATGAGCAGATCCTGGATGGTTGCCGAAGTGACCTCCGCGTCGTGCTCACTTTCACCGAGGTACAGCATGCCTGAGGAGGCGGCGAGGCTGACCACGACGGACTGCCAGTAGCTGAAGAAAATGATGGACTTGACGCACAGGAACTTGAGGAACGTCTTGGCATAGTGCATCTCCTTACCACACTCAATCTCGAAGAGCACCAGGTAGTACAGCGACCACGTCAGACTGAGATTGATGATGATGCAGTTGTACGTGTAGACGTTGCTGACGGAGAAGGTGCCCTCCTGATAAATGCCAAAGGGGTTCGTGACAAGCGCAATGAACGACGTGACCGGCTTGATAAGTGCACACTGCAGCACCCACCGCTTGCACCGCAGATAGAAGGCTGTGTCGAGCGGGTAGTGCGGCAAACAGTTTAACGGGAACGGGTGCACGCCCACGTATCGCTTCCGCTTCAGTGAACGCAGCAGCTGGCCCTCACCGCCGCAATAGGCGATCATGAGCATGAAGAAGATGTACAGGACAAAGCTTTCGTAGGTATCTCGAACGGTAACCAGAAAGAAGCGCCATTGACGGAACAGAAGGGACATGGCTGAGAAGATGGCGTAGATGGGAATCATGGCGATAATGCGCATCTCCAGCACCTGCAGCTTCGGGTAGTCCAGTCGTGAGAGGTGTTCGCGCAGGTCCACGAATGAGACGAAGCAGGAAAACACGCTAAACAAACACGCCGCGTATGTGAGCGGCTTCGAGTTGACCCACGTCAGATCCAGTCCGCCAGTACTCTCGGTCGACTCGCCAAAGGTCGTGGACAGTTCCTCGTCCACACCCAGTGCCATGGCAGAACGGATCGTCCACCGGATCACTGCCTCAGTTGCGTTTGCCATGGTTGACGCGCCTCACCGCGTTGCTGTGGCGATTGTGAGGGAAGGGGAAGAGGGGGGTACTAAGGAGAGGGAGAGGGGAGCCACACACGCAAAGAGAGCAAAGGGAAAAAGCAAGCTAACGCAAAAGGCAACAACCCACTATCGCCACGACCACCAGGAAACACGCAGGGAGTGGCACACGAGCCGGAGTGTACACTTGCCGGAGTGACACAAACGGGAACATAAAAATGAAACAACGGAAGAGAAGATGGGACACGATGAGCTGCGTGGGTGTGCGTGTGTGTGTCACTGCGCCTCAGTAGAGTTCGTTCAGCGTCGGCCGCTGTTTCGGACGTGAGACACCAAAGCCGGTTCCTGGCCGTACGACGGCCGCACTGTGATGCGCTATCGCCTTCCCGTGTGCCGACAAGAAGAAAAGGTAGCGACGCACAGGCAGCGGGGTGATGTGGTCCACAACGAAGCCTGCGGGCACACTCGACAAGAGAGGAGGTGAGCAACAGAGCTCGCAAGGCCTACGCCTGCGAAGCTGCCGGTGTGCAGTGTCCATTCGCTCCTCAGCGGTCTGCGAAATGGAGTGTGATGAATACACTTTTTTTTTTTAGTATGATCGGATAAATCAGAAAAACAAAAGAAAAACGGTTGTGAAGGCGGTGGTGAAGCAAAACTGTTCTTGCACGCACCCACTTCCGTGTTGCTTTCACCTCTTGTTGTCTGCTATGACGCAAAGAAGCCGCGGCGCATCAACCACTTCTTCTCCCATTTGAGTGGGAAAGAAACGGTTTAGTAGAAGAAGCCGAGGACCTTGCCGCCGGTGTGGCGGGAGCGAGCTTCCTCGTGGTCCATGATGCCCAGAGAGGTCGTGAGCACCACGAAGCCGAACTGACGGGAGGGGAGAATGTTCTTCATCCACTTCTCGTACTCGGTCGTCGTGCAGTCGAAGCGGGGGCAGATGGCACCGCACTTGTTCAGGCGGCCGTTCAGGTTCACGACGATCTTGCCGGCGCGGTGGTCGTCGATGATCTCGAACTCACCAATGTAGCCGTGCTTCTGCATGACCTGCAGGAACTTCACCACCACCTTGGAGGAGGGGCGGATCAGCACCTGACGCTTGCCGCGGCGCTCCGCACTGGAGATGGTGCGGAGCGCGTTCGCCAGAACGCTCATCATCGTCATTTTCGGTGACTGATCAAGGTAAAAAAAGCTGTGTATGGGGCGGTGTCGCAAGCATGTGTACAGATAACGCAGCGCAAGCACAACAGTAACAAAGTCAATGGCGGAGGAGCAGCAAGAGTTCGGAGGGAGGACAGAAGAGAAGTGTGCGGGGGATCGGGAGGGGCGGAATAAGAGCCGTGATTTTTGGTGTGAGCTCCAGAGAGCAACAGCAGCGGCAACGGAAGTCATACGCGGCGAGTGAGCTCGTCGCCAGAGGTAAACAGAGACAAAAAAAAAGAGAGACGGTGTCATGCACCGCACTTAGCGAGCAGTGATGGAAGAACGGTTTTACGACGTTAAAGGCACGCGCTGGTCGCGTTTCTGTCCCCGGCGGAAGGCCGCCATCATCATTAGCGCCATCTCGCCGTGATCACTTCTGCAGAGCGGTGACGAGGTGGCTCTCCTTCAGCGCCACGAGGCCGTGGACAACTTCCACTTGCCGAGGAAGGAGGGCCACCTTGGCGCCGCGCATGACGTCCTGCTGACGGCGCAGACTCGTGCCGCACCACACGTACCACATCGACTTGAAGTGGGAGTGCGCGTTGCCGGCGCCGGCGGGGTGCTCAAAGTCGTAGGTCGCACGAGGGACCAGGTAGAACGGCTCCGTCGGCAACATGGTGGTGGCAGGAGGGTGTGTGGCGGAGGCCGATGTGCCCCATTTGGCAGCGGTGTCGTGGTTCTGCCTGTCGCCACTGGTGTTGTCCGCGTGCTTGTCATCTGCACGCACCACGTTGCCCGCGGTCGCGTCTGCCGACGCCGCCTCTGCCGCTTCCTGCGCCAGCAAAAAAGGTGGCAAGCTCATGGTGACCGGCGCGGGGATAGCCTTCTTGATTGCCTTGATGTCGCCCTTGCCCGTGGGCGGCGCCGGTGTGAAGTGCCGCCTCACAAATTCTCTGTACCACGGCTTCGCCACGATGTAGTCCGGTGCGAGGAATGCCCACGGCTTGTCTTGTTTAACCACCAAGAAGTTGAGCATGTTGATGATGTGATCATCACTGAACGGTGGGTTCGTGACGAGAATGTCGTAGGGACCAGGCACCGTACCCAGGCGGATATCCTCGTAGAAGTCGCGGTTCTCGTGAAGGACACGCGAGATCCCCAGTGCCTTCCACCGCGCCACCACCGACCCGGCGCAGTAGTACGGGTCGTAAAGAGTGAACTTCTCCGGTGTCGACGGACGCACAAGTTGGCGCAGCTCTGACACGACCGGCAGAACATCTTCCAGTGCGGTGCGAGACGTCTCGAAGTGATCATTGAAGTTGGCTTTAAACGGATGGAACAGGGACGACGACGGCGGCGTGCGGTCGTCATGGCCGGCTTGGGGAGCGTTGTGGGCCGATAAAGGGCGAGAGGGCGGCGCCACACGATCCGTGACGCGCGGGGGCGGACGCGTGGAGGGCGCGGTCGGTGCGTGCGAAGAGGCGGGGCGCGGTCGCTTGTGCCCAGCGGGCCGCTGTCCACGGTCCTTCCCTCGATTCATGTGGTAAGTAAGTCCTTGTGACGCACACGCACACGCGCAGGTGTAGGAGGGCAACACAAGCAGAGAAGAAAGAAAGAGAAAGAGAGACGGATGCGAAGCGCGGCAAGTAACCGAGACGCGCACGCTTAAAACAGTGAAGGACAAGAAGAAAAAGGTGGAGTGACAGTGGGGTCATGAGACGTGGGGCCAAGTGACGTTCGCACGCGCAAGCATGCATCTGGGGAGGGGGGTACGCTCGGTTGAGTGGAAGCGGCAGTGCACATCATCTGCGCATCGACCGCAGATGCCTCGTGGAGTCACACGCCGCTGTCAGAAACAACGGCACGGTGGTCGTTCTGCAGGAACGCACAAACGCACTCGTTCTCCACTTTCTTTCCCTCTATCTCCCTCTCCCCTTCCGGTAGTGTCGACCGCCGCTGCGGTGACCACCCGGCAACACTCGCCCGACACTACTTTGGACGCCATGGCGCATCCTCTGTGAAACGATTATTGTTGTTGTTGCTGATTTTTTTTTGTTCGTCTGTTCTCCGCCTCGAGCAGTGACGCTTGTGCTGAGAAGACACCTTTTATCTGTGCACGTGTGCCTCGTGGCACATTAGCGGATTTTGCGCTCCGACGGCTTGCTCGCGCTCGTCGACGCGTCGTCAAAAACCACATCAAAGTCGTCAACGTGTTGGAAGCGTTTGGTGGTCTGCGCCGCACGCTGTGCCTGGCGCGCCGCCTCACGCTCACGCTTCACCTCCTGGGAGGCAAACAGTCGCTCGTAGATGGACGGCCCCTTCACCTCGGACAGGATTTCCTGCTTGGCTGCCTGTGGCGGGTCGGGGAAACGGAAGAAGTCCCGGAAGGGCTGCCAGCGAAGCAGGATCGGCTGCAGCAGACCCGCCGTCGACAGGCCAATCCAGTAAGCGAACATGGCGGCCGGCTGCGCGGCGAAGAAGTAGATACCGATGAGTGCGCCGACGCGCACAGCCCAGCGAATGTACATGCCAGACGAGCTGCGCACGCCCTTCTGCATGCGTTGATTCAACTCAAAGTTGAGCAGGAACATGAGCGCGCAGATGGCTGGTAGAATGTACGTCGGGTCCGGCATTGTCAGGTCCTTGATCCACAGAAACGGCGCCATCTCGAGATCCGTCTCGTACATCGCCAGACGGCGAATGGAGAAGAAGGCGGACATGGTGATGGGCGCAGTCATCATGGCGAGAAAGCTCTTCCACTGCGCGCAGTCGTGCTTCTTGCACAGCGCCCACTTCATGCGGTTGTAACCATCCTTGATGACCCGCTTCTCCGCCGTCGACAAGGTGCGGTCGTTCTTTGCCTTGTTCTGGTTACGCGTGATCTCGGACACCTGCGGGGCGATGGCGTTCATCCGCAGGCTGTTGCGGTTGCTGTACAGGGAGGGGATCATCGTGAAGATGCGCATGCAGAACCCATACACGAAGAAGACGTGGCCCCAGCCGCCGAGGTCGACGCCAAAGAGGCCATCCTGCCGCATTCCGCGCATCCACTCCACCTGCTTCTCCACAGGCTGCATGAAGCTAACCGCCCAATCCCAGAAGTCCTCCAGCCGCTCAAACACGCTCTTATCCGGTCGGATGTAGTCATCCACTTCCGGTGGAGCATTGGCAAAAATGTCCGGCAGCTCCTCCTCCAAGTCCGCGCTCGAGCTGCGGCCCACGTCCTGCCTGCCCCAACTCTTCGGATTCAGGCTCAGGCACCGCGTCGCCATGCTGAGCGCGGCCGCACCGCCCGCTCCGGTTGTGAGCGGTGCTCGACCAGCCCTCAGGCACGCACTCGAGCGCCACTGCGGGCGGATCGACGCCTCTGCACAGAAACGCGCCGACGCGTGCCGCGAGGGGCTGCCAAGTGGCCCGCAGCGCAACAGGCACAAGCGGAACATGAACCGTCCTAGTTATTACTGGTCAAGGTGGTCCGCGTGAGGGCCGTACCGTGTGTGTGTGTATGTGTGTAGGTGAGGAGCGCACCTGGGCGTCTCGTTGGTGTTGCCTTCTTCTTCCTTTTTTTCTCTAGTTCACACCAGGCGTGCCAACGACGAGACCGAGGCCGTGAAGGGATGCCGACCAGCTCAATGACAGCGCGTGCCCTCACTGTACTCAAAAGAACGACGACCTCCACAACAGAAGTCTTGAAGGAGAAGCAGAAAGAGAGCGAGAGAGCGGTGCGGTCGATTGAAGGGAGTTGATGAAGTGAGATGAAATGAGTACGCAACAGCCGACTCGGGCACTATTTGCGACAGTACACATCCGGCCAACGCACCGTCTCCCCACAGAATCCGTTTGCGCCGCTCTCTCCTCTCCGTGACTATTGAGAAGAGAGAGAGAGAGAGAGGGGGAAGCGGTGGTGATACGCGGGGTGGCGCGCGCGTTGTCAGGAGGAGGTACGGGGGCTGGCTGTGAGGCCACAACTGTCCAGCTCGCCCTGTCGCTGCATCCGCCGCAACGAGTCCCTCGTGTAGCTGTGCGTGAACTTGCACCTTAGCACGGCCACTGCAAGGCGTTGTCGCCTGCAACATGTTTGCGCGCTGAGTGTTCAAAAGGGCAGCGAGCCCACCACCACGAAAGGATCGGTGCGGTGATTCTGACAAGCACACGCTCTTTCCCTCTTTCTTTTTTAAGGACAGAGACAGAAACAAGTATAAAGGAGAAAAGAAGGATTAGCGAATGTTTCGTGTATGTTTGCTGCCGTGGGACTTAAGTAGTTGGCACTTTTATTTTCCCGTCAAATTCGTTTATGCCGCAAAAAAAAAAAACAGAAAAGAAAAGCCTCTGTGGAAGGCAAGTCAAGTCCACACCTCCATTGAGAGAGAGAGAGGCAGTACCCTCACCGCAAAAGGGAGGCGAAAAAAAAAAACAGAGGTGCGTCGCTGCCAGTGTGAGTGGAGAGAACAAAGCTCATACGTGTGTGCGGTGTGCGCGCGAGCTCCGCGTTTGGTGCGGACAGTGGAGCCACCCGCTGTGGTGATCTCACCCGTGACCCCCTCGCGCCGTCCCTTCGACACCACAATCAGACAAGGTGTGTCTGTGACGCCTGCGCGCTTACTTGGACTTCCCCTGGCCAAGGGACTCGCGGGTAGACTCGTAGAGCTTCGTGACGAGGCCAATCGCGATGGTCTTACCGTCGTCGCGCAGCATGAAGCGGCCCATCTTATCAAAGTCCTTGTGCGGCTCCACAACCACAGGTCGGTCCACCTCAATGCGGGCAATGACCACGTCACCCGCCTTGGCGCAGACAGGGTCCTTCTCAATGACATCACCCGTCTTCTTGTCGATCTTCGCCAGAAGCTTGTGGAAGGAGGCCTCCTCCTGCGCTGCATTCAGGTGCAGCATGAAGCGTGAGCCCGAGCAGATAATGTTCTTCACCTCAAGAACAACCACACGCGCCTGGAAGAACTCAACCGCCTTCAGTGAGGTCGGGATGGAGGTGGCCACGTAGCCCGCATGCACGTCGCTCTCATCAATGCCGCGGACGCGCAGGTGCACATTATCGCCGGGGTAGCACTTCTCGAACTCAGTGGACTCGATAGAGATGCCCTCGACGAGGCCTTCGATCTTGGTGGGGAGCAGCTGAATCTTCTCACCGACCGCAATAGAGCCGGATTCAACCTTGCCGTAGATGTAGTTCTTGCCATCATCCTTGTAGCTACCGACGAGGGGAATGCAGAGCACGTCATCCTCCGTCTTCGACTCGGGAAGCTCAAGGTTGTCGACTGCCTCCATGAGGCTCGGGCCGGTGTACCACGGGCAGTGATCAGTGTGCTCAATCAAGTTCTCTCCAGTGAGGCCAGCAATGGGGATGAAGAGTAGGTTGCCGTTCTTCTCGTCGTAGCCGTTCTGGCGGAGGAAGGGACGGATCTTATCGACAATCTCCTTGTAACGCTCCTCGCTCCAATTCATCTCGTCCATCTTGTTAATCACGCAAATCATCTGGCGCACGCCACAGGTGCGGACGAGCATCGTGTGCTCGCGCGTCTGGCCTCCCTTCTCGAAGCCGGTCTCGAACTCGCCGGTTCGGCTAGAAATGACCAGCACGCACACGTCGGCCTGCGCGGCGCCACCGATCATGGACGGCACAAATGCCTTGTGGCCAGGTGCGTCCAGCACAGTCACACGGCGCTTCTCGGTTTCAAAGTAGGCCGCGCCGGTTTCGCGGGTGATACCTTTCTGACGCTCGTCCTCGCCAACGTCCATGACGTAGGCGTACTCCCAGCCCTCACGGTGGTGGGTCTCCGCCTCGCGGCGCAGCTTGTCCATCTCGCGCTGGTCCACTTGGCCCTTCTCCATGAGCAGGTGACCGGAGATGGTCGACTTGCCCGCATCGACGTGACCGCAAATGACAATGTTAAAATGCGGGCGAGGGTCGCGTGTGTACTGCTTCTTGTCGCCCTTGCGCTGCTTCGCCAGCTCCTGGCGCACAAAAGCGCGCAACTCTTCACCGGAGAGCTGGTCGCGCGATTTCTCCTCCGTCTTCTCGGGCTTTTCGGCGGTGGCGGCGGCGTCACTGGACTTGGCGGCCTCGTTCGCTGCCTTGGACTCGCTCGCAGCCTCCTCGGCGGGTTTCTCCTCCGCCTCCTTCTTCTTCTTGCCGAGGGAGAGCGTCGCACCGCCCTTCTTCTTAGGCAACACCACCGGTGCCGCCGACGCGCCGCCGAGGGAGAGCTTGGCCGCGTCCGCTGGCGCGGGATCCGCGTGCTTCGGCTGCGCGGCACTCGGCGCGGGAGCCCTGCTCTGCACCTGCTGAGGCTGCTGCACGGCCGCCTGGTCGCGCTGGTTGCCGCCCGGGTAGCCGCCGTTGTCGTTGTATCCATAGCCACCACGGCCGCGACCACCTTGCTGTGGGTAGTAGCCTCCTTGTTGTTGGGGGATGTAGCCACCGCCCTGTTGCGGGTAGTAACCACCACCGCCTTGCTGGGGGTAGTAGCCACCACCACCCTGCTGGGGGTAGTAGCCACCACCACCCTGCTGAGGGTAGTAGCCACCTTGCTGCGGTGGGTAGTAGCCTCCTTGCTGCGGGGGCACATTCATGCCCTGACCCGCACCGCCACCGCCACCATAGCCGCCACGCGGCACGTACGCGTTGGCGTTCGGGTTATACGCGCCAGGCTGCTGCCAAGACATACTTCCCTATCACTCAGTTGCGCACAAGGAGCAAACAACGGAGTGGCACTGAGGAAAACGAATAGTAGTAGTAGTAGTAGTGGTAAATGTCTGTACACACAGCGTCTGTGCTTTCCGTAGACACTCTGGATGCGTGTGTGCGCGTGCGTTTGTTTACGGCAGATATCCCTACGTGCGTGCGTGAGCAGCAAGCGCAGAGCGCAGAGGTGAGTTGCGCGGGCGACGTACAGCAGACACAAAGGTAGCACGGAGGCAGAGTTAGGAAAAGGAAAAAAGGGGGTCAAGCCAAGGAGGCAGAGGAAGACACCGGTGAGTGGGGTGTGTACGGCACTGTCGTGTGTTGGACCGGTGTACGACCGCGTCAAGTACAAAAAACAAATGTCCAGGGTGACTGGCGGATAGTCCTCGCGCGTCCACAAGCCTCTCCTGCGCGTTGGAGGCCACGACAGGTTATTGTGCGAGGGGTCACCCGTACGCGCTCGAGAGGCCAATGAGCTCTCTCTCTCTCTCTTATACAGATGAACAGATGTGCGTTCATTCCTTGTTTCATTTGTTTTATTTCGTCTTCTAATCTTGTTTGTGCGACTGAGAGGATAATTGGGTTAGGGAAAGGGAGCCCGCCCCCACACACGCAACAGTGCGAACGTAGGGGCATAACAACAACAGTGACGAAGACCACAGAAGGAAGCGAGCAAGCGTGTGTGAGCGGCAGCGTCGCCACCGCCACGCCGACCACAGCCACCCATGCCGTTTACCACATCTCTCTCTCTCTCTCTCTGCCTCCGTCGCCTGCGTACACACAGCCGAGGTTTGCGGACACACAGTCAACCAAAGAAACTGCTTGCGCACAAAGAAGGCGCGCACACCGCTCACGTGAGCTTTAAAAAAAAAACATCGCCACGCCGACGAGCATACGACCACAACAAACGAACAACCAAAAACAGAAGAGAAAAGCATAAAGCATAAAACAATCATCGTAAAGGCGCCCAGTGCGTGACCTCAGCAAGCCAACAAAGAAGCATTGCGCTGTCCCAACTGCGCGAATGGTGTCACCTGTGTACTCGGATGTGAGGTATCACGCTGCTCTTTAAAAAAAGAAAAGGAGAGAAAAGACAACACGCATTCAATCACAAGCAACTCACACACACACACCACCAGGTACCGTCACGCCTCTTCGCACGGATTGGCACCGTCTACAAAAAACGCAAGTTGGCGAAGGGCTGAACAGCCTGTGCGTGGCGAGCGGAGATTTGGCTCCACATGGTGCGCACCGTGGGGGAGCCAGCGTTGCAGACCAGCTGGTACAGCATCTGGATGAGGTCATCTGGCAGCTGCTGTGCGCAAAGGGCATAGAAGAGCTGCACAGCGGCCTGCTCGATGGCGCCACGCCGACGCGCATCCGCAATCTGTGGCAGTATTTGCTGCAGGCGCTGGATCATCTGATTGCCGGCTGGGTGCTGGATCTCGTTGGGGTTCATGCTCGCGAGCGACACCTGCTGCTGTTGTTGCGGCGCCGGTATGGTCGGTGGTGCCTGGGCGGGTGGCGGTGGGGCGACGGGTGCGGGTGCGGAGCCAGGCGGGGCGGCCGCCATGGAGCCACTCAGTGAGCCGCCAGCGGTGCTCATCATGGCTGACTGCGGATATCCGCCGCGGGACTGCGGTAGGAGCGCACCGGTCATGTGCGGCTGAGAGGCGGCGCGGCTCCCAGAGCTTGGCAGAAGTCCACCCGGTGACGGTGCGAGGGCGGTCGAGTTGGGAGTGGAGCCGGCGCGCATCGACGAGAAGGACGAGACCGGGTGCGGCATGAGCCGCGGCTGGGGTGGACCCACAGGTGCGGGGATGTGACCCATCAAACCGCTCCCTGCGCTGGCGGAGGGGGGCCGACCTTGAGGTACCGCGGATACACCGGACGGCGGAGGCGGCGGCATGACGTTCGCGCGGGCAGGCGGCTGCGGTGCCGCACCAGGGAAGCTTGGCGTGGAGGCGCCGGAGAGGGCGGATGGCACGGCACCTGGCATCAGCGGTGGCCTGGTCGCTACCGCAGGGTTGTACGACTGCGGAGGCGCTTGCCCGGGCATTAAGGTGGGATGGAATGGCGCCGATGACTGTGGCGGGTTCGTCCCCGCGGGTGGCTGCCGTGCCATCGGGCTCGGCTGTGCGTTGTTGTAGCCCGGACTCGGCGCCGCGCTGGATGCTGGGCCGCCCTGATGCTGCGCCGTCCACGGCTGTGCCGGTTGAGCTGGCGCGTGTGGAGGGAAGCTGCCCGGTGCGGGTGCCGTCGCGTGCGGCGGCATCGGCGGCGCTTGCTGACGCTGCTGCTGCTGGTGCTGCTGGTGCTGTTGTTGCTGTTGTTGATGTTGTTGCTGTTGTTGTTGTGCTTGTGCCTGGGCCTGGGCCTGGCGCTGCGCCATCCACGCAAGGGCGTGCTGGCTGGGCTGGTCCGCGACGGCTTCCACCGAAAACGGCTGACCTGCACGTGTGGCCGCGCCGGGCACGCAGTACTTCATCCGGTCAACGAGTTCCTGCGCCGTCGCCGCACCCATCTCGGCTGCACGCTGCAGGTACGGTAGCGCCTCCGCAGCGTGGCCGCCGTAGAGGAGATGCGTGCCAATCTCGCAGAAGCAGTCCGCCAAGAAGGGGTGCGTGCAGCGTCGTTCGGCGGTCTCCTCGAGGATGCGGGCGTCGCGGACGATTTCGCGATGGGGCCGGTCCTGCACCCGCCACAGCTCCACCACCGCATCCACGTTGCGGCTGCACACGTAGCACGTATAGGCACCCTCCGCTTCGCCCTTGTCTTTGAGCACGTCACCGAGCTGCGTGCACGCCTCAGCGAAGTCGTCGCCAGCGAAGGAGACGATAGCGGACAGCGCTTCGCGCCACGGCATGTCACCGCCGATAAGCGCGCCGTAGTTGCCGGTGGCGATGGCACCGGCGTAGAGCACATGTCGGCGCTCTGGGTGGCGCTGGGTGGTGTACTGCACGTAGGCATCGCGGGTGTGGTTAACGAGATCCACACCGCGCAGCACAGCCAGAGTAAAGGCGTCATCGAAGCGGCACTCATTGAGACAAAGATCAACGGCTTCTTCGATCTGGCCCTTCGCGACGAGCTCCGCTGCCCGTTCCTCGAACGTCTTGGCCTGCTCCTGCGCAAGCTCCGCAAACGGATCGTCAGAGTCGGCACCACCTTGAGCGTTTTCAGTGGCCTGCTCCGCCGCGCTGAGGTATTGGAGAATAGGCTGCCGATCCGCACGCGACGCGGTCATGGCGGACAGCAGCTCGTAGCCGTGGCGGTGCAGCCAGTGCTGCAGTTCCGGTGACCCCGCCGGGAGCTGCGCCAGTTCGCGCTGCACAAGCTCATCGCTCGACAGGGTGGGGGAGAGGGGCTCGTCGGGCAGGCGGGTGAGCTGCAGACTCATGTCTGTGCCGGGGACAAGGGAGGCCACGACGTTCACCACGTTGATGGACGCGCCACACGGCCGCTTCATCCACTCTGGCGCGGTGCCCGACGCGGACGACGTGCTGTCCGCGGTGGACACACAGAGAGAGGGCTCGAAAGAGGACGTCGCCAGCACCGCGGGCATCACAGGGCTCCATTGAACGTCGAGTACGTAGCTTGTCTCAGGTGCCAAAGCGCCGCTCTTCTCGCCGGTTTGGGTGTTCCACCAGTACGTCTGGCCACCGGCATCGCAGGAGGCGAGCAGTTCGCCATCCTGTGTGCTCCACGAAAGCGCCGTCACGCCGCGTTCATGGCCCTTCAGCTCCATCGCCGGCGCCATGGACTTGCGCAGGTCCCAGATCTGCACCACCGGGTACGGGTCATCAAGGGCTACCGCCAGCGTGGCGGCTGTCGGGTGCCAGGCAATGCGCGTCAAGGCCGCCCCGTGCGACGCCCGCTGCGTAGACAGCGACGAGGCCATCTTCTCACTACTCATGTTCCACACCTTGATGACGCCATCGGCCGAGGCAGAGGCGAGAATAAACGTGTTCTTGGCATGCCAGCGCACGTCGACAATCGGTGCATTGTGCCCAGAGTTGGGAATGACGGCAATCTTCTGCGGAGCGGACTTGTCGGAGGCAGAGGCGGGCAAGTTCCAGACGAACCAACGACCGTCATCACCGCCCGTAGCAAGGCAGCTGGGCTGTGCAGAGTTTGCGTGGCAGCCGCGCACGGCACCCCCTGCGTGTTCCGTGATGGTCCACAGCAAGGCGTGTGCGCCGTCTCCCGGTGCGTTCGGTGGGGCTGACTGGAGGATCGTGGCGACGGAGTAAATGTAGACGTGGCCGTTGGCGCAGGCGACGGCAATGATGCCTTGCGCACCGGTGTGCGTTGACCAGTCCACACGGCACGCGCGGTCAGGGATGGTGATGTGGCCGACCACACGCATCGCCTCCTCGTCCGTCTGGGTTGTGTCCGCGAGGAAGATGCTAAGGGTGGCATCACTACCAAAGTCATCTGTCATGGCCCCATCGAAGGACGCCGCGGCCACCATGGCTGGGGTGCCGAAGCAGCTCGGCGACCACGCAAAGGCGCAGCACACGGGATTGCACTTCAGCCGCATCTCTTTTTCTCTTCTTCTTGTTCTTTTCTTCCCTCACACACAACGATCCACGGTAGCTCCCACAAACAAAGGAGAGAATTTTTCTTGCTGTTGTGGCTGTGGCTGCTGGCAAAAAAGAAGAAGACAACTTCCGACGGTTCCCACTTTTTTGGTTTGTTGAATGGTATTCCGTTCGGCTTGTTGACTCTCTCTCTCTCTTGCTTGCACGCTCTCTCCTTGCTTCTAGAGCCGAGGGCGCGATGGCGGCAAAGCACCTGGCACTGGTTGGACTGGTGTGGATGACTTGCTTACCACGATGGGGAGGAGCCGGGAATAGACAACCACCAAAGCAACGACGAATACTTTTGAGTGACTTTTCGAATCAGGCAGTAACTGTGTGTACGTGGTGATGGGGAGCCGATGTGGAGGCAACAGGCGGTTCGCACCGTAAAGAGAAGGGAAGAACAAGGGCAGAAGAGAGACTAATGTTGTGTGTGGGCGAACGTAAAGCCTGTGTGGGAGATGGCGCTACCGCCTCTTGCAGCTCCTGCGACAGGAAGAAAAGGTGGATGTGCGAGGAAAGCGCGAACAGGCCAGTCAGTGCGCGCGGCTCCGGTTTTTTCGGGTTCGTTTCATGAGCAGCTCGTGCAGCCCCCTGCCACGAAGCGTGCCCTCTGTAGACGCGACCGCCGCAACTGAGTGTGTCTATGTGTGCACAGAGACGCACAGGGGTGGTGGCATCCGATGAGAAGGAGGGGATGCGGGGGCGGCTTTGGTTTGGCTGAGAATGAAGTGTAGAAAGGGGGAAATAAAACGAAACAAGAAAAGAGTAGAGGCAGCGGATGACACCGCACGTCTAGTTCTTCTTCGCGCGGACGCTCTTGCGGGCGAACGTGCGCTTGGAAGAGCGCTCCTTGCGGGCAGCGCGAACCTTGGCGGTGCGGCTGTTCAGGATCGCCATCTTGCGGGCGCGGCGGAACGCCACGTCAGCCAGGTCGGGACGCACGGCAGCGACGGCCTTGCTCACATCGGAGGCCTTCACGCCAGCAGCCTTCACGTCCTTCGTGAACGTCTGCTTGGGCTTGTTGTTCGTCTTGCCGCTCTTCAGCGTCACGACGATCGCGCCGTTCTTGCCGGGCTTCACCACGGCAGCGGTGTCGTTCAGGAACCCGGACTGGCGCTTCGTCCAGTTGCCGTTGTTGTTGAACGGATCGCTGCTCAGGCGCACGCCACCGCGCTTCTGCAGGAACTTGCTGTTCTGGCGAACCAGAATCCACTGGAGGTCAGCAGAGTGGGTCATCGGGACTAGGACTCTACTACTGAGGGTAGATTTGAACGTGGGTGACAAACACGGGGTTGGCGGGTCACCAGGAGGGGAAAAAAAAAGCGGGGCGGGTGCAACAAGAGCGAGAGAGCGAGAGAGAGAGAGAGAGACGAACGAAAGGAGGAGAAGGTGATTAAGAGCTTGTGACGAAGAGGTGGGGTCACTGCGGTTCATCAAGTCTGCCGCAGAAATAAAAAGGCCGCACGGCGTTGGCCTAGACCGACGATAAAATGCTTCGGTGTGTGTTCGCACCCCTGGAAGCCATGCATTGGCAACAAACCATAATAATATGCTGTATCGTTGACGTGCACGCATGCAAGATTGCATCAGAGTCACCAGCGTGGAGGAAAGAGGGAGACGACCGTGGGGGAGTCCTCTCCCCAGGTGCAGAAGCGTGTGAATGCGAGGGCATAGAGAAGTGAAGGCCACAGGGCAAAAAAAAAAAGAAAAGAAGCAGGCGGGCACGGTAGGTCTGGCATCATGCACCGCTCACGGCTGCAGGACACCCTCACCGTTTACGGACGGTGACGGAGGCAGAGCAAGTGGCACCGTGTATTCGCTGCACCGTAGCAACAGCATCTCAACCGACTCCACGTCGACGGCCACTGCTGGCACCCAATCTGTGCCGCTTCCTCCACGGAGGTCACTAGATTCGAGTCTCAACGCACTCCCAACGACGTCTGCACACGCCGACATCTCGTCTGGCGGTGGTGCGAGTAGGTCTGCAACATCCTCCACGGTCTGCGGTTGGACGGCAGGCTGGGAGTCGAGCGAGTCGTGCATGTGCATGAGCATGCTGTTCAGTGACACGCGCTGGATCGCGGCCAACCAGAACTTGGATGCCAGCCAGAGCGCTGAGCAGACGAGCAGAACGAGTACGTCGGTGTCCAACGATTCGCACAGCGCACGTGCGTAACCAGTGCGCCGCGGGCCAGACGACCGTGTCAGCGCCGCGGTGAGCCGATACAGCGGTCCTGCGTGTACGTCTGTGCGAGCCGACAGGGCTGCCACTGCGCTCAACGTAGCAAACTGAGTGGCCGATAGACGGCCGAGTACGGACATCACCACGTCACGTGCCTCCTGCCGCTCTTCCTCCCGGTGCTGATGTGCGGCGTCTGTGTCGTCCGCCTCGAACGCGTTCACGCACCGCCCTGCGCCATCCGCGTTTTGGAGCGGAACGGTAGCAGCGAGTCGCACAAGCAGCAGTGCGGCGGACGTCGTGACGGCGGTAACGAGCGAGTCATCCGCCTGTAGTGTCTCTCTCAGCGTGGGCTGCAGCTCGGCGAGACTGGAGAGAAACAACGTCACCAACGACGTTTCAGCGCCGGGCTGCTCCACCATTTCATGAGAGATATTAAGCAGGGTCGCGATCACCTCGCGTTGGCACAAAACGTAAGTGGTACGAAAACAAAACTTGGTTATGTGTCACGGAAAACGGGAAAAACAGCCGCGCCAAGGGCTGAGAGACTAACAGACGCACTACGTTGGGCACAGCTACGAAGCCGCACTCGGGTGTGTGCCAGCAGAACGACAAAGAGAGGGAGAGGGGTGAGCATAATGAACAAGGTGGAGATGGCGGAGTCATGAGTACAAACGGCAGGGAAAACGCGGTGTCGTGCGGAGTGGGTGAAGCAGAAGGGGCTGAAGTACCTTGACAGCAACAGGGGCGGCAGCGACATGAGCAGCGCCAAACACCTCGCATGGATCACCACATCCAACTTACGCCACCGTGCCACGTGCGTGTCGACGGTTGTGCATACCTGCACACACAGAGAGGCCACAGGAGACTTGGAGTGCCTCGCAGAGAGAGAGACGCCACAGCTGCCTGTCGCCTGCAAAAAATGGATCTCAGTGCCGGTCCGCGGTAGGCCGTCCGGCGCACGCCGCAGAGAGAGAGTTTGTTGCGTAGTGCAAATCCGGTTGTTGGAAATAATGGGAAAAGAAAAAGAGTATGAAGTCACGTCATCGTTCTTCAAGACAAGACACTGCGAGCACCGCGCGTCTAGTTCTTCTTCGCGCGGACGCTCTTGCGGGCGAACGTGCGCTTGGAAGAGCGCTCCTTGCGGGCAGCGCGAACCTTGGCGGTGCGGCTGTTCAGGATCGCCATCTTGCGGGCGCGGCGGAACGCCACGTCAGCCAGGTCGGGACGCACGGCAGCGACGGCCTTGCTCACATCGGAGGCCTTCACGCCAGCAGCCTTCACGTCCTTCGTGAACGTCTGCTTGGGCTTGTTGTTCGTCTTGCCGCTCTTCAGCGTCACGACGATCGCGCCGTTCTTGCCGGGCTTCACCACGGCAGCGGTGTCGTTCAGGAACCCGGACTGGCGCTTCGTCCAGTTGCCGTTGTTGTTGAACGGGTCGCTGCTCAGGCGCACGCCACCGCGCTTCTGCAGGAACTTGCTGTTCTGGCGGACCAGAATCCACTGGAGATCAGCAGAGTGGGTCATCTTAGAGACGATTAGGACTGCACACGTACACACGCGCGTTTGGTCGAGCACAAGCGGCAGAGGAGAGAGAGAGAGATAGGAGAGAGGAGGGACATGAGCGCAGAAGAACAGAATGTCGGAGAAATAAAATGTGGGGTGACACGGCGAGGCGCGAGCGGGGGGGGGGGGGCCATGTCACGCCGATACAACGCCGAGCGGTAGCACGCACAGGTGTGGATGAAAAAGCGGATAGCACACCGCCAAAAGAGAAGCTGTTAGCGATAGCGCGTGTTTCGGCCACCACACGCGATGGCAAGCGGTGGTGGGGCCGTGTGGCGAAGGTGCGCGAGGAACGGAGACGTTGAGGTACTTCGGTGGTCGCGTCGCCGCTTAGCCACGCTCGTCAACACCATCACCAGCTTGTGCGTGGCGGGTGATCACGCACTGACGACATTCCTTCTTATTCTTGGTGAGGAAGTAGCGTTCCGACGCCACATTTTCGCAGAGAAGAAGAAAAATAGAAGAGTCATGAACAAGCGAAAACAAAAAAAAGAGAGATAAGAAAAAGAAGCGATGCACGTGATCACAGCGCGAAGAAACAGGTCTGTGCGCGTATGTGTGTGTGTAAAAGCTTTTCGTTTGACAACACACACAAACACGCACGCTACGACCAATGGGAAGACCACCCACCAACAAACAGCGCAGAGCCTGAAACAACGAGGGTAGCGAGGAGGCGACAGAAACAAAAAGTGAAGGTTCTTCCGCCCTTGGATGCTCGTGATGAGTGGGTCTTTTGCCGATTTTAGCTTGTTTCTGATACAGCTGATGTTGTCGTTAGATTTTAAGTGCGCTTCGAAGAAAAAACAAAAAGAAACAAAAAAAGATCAGTAAGGAAATAAAGGGAGCACTTCACGACTGCCGTTTCAGCACTAGTAAGTCTGGTACGTCTGCTTCTTCGCTGTCACCATGAGGGCCACACCGCCACGACAGCGTTGTCCTGCACGCATGTGCCTGTACTGCGCGTGGCGGTGGCATTTCCCTTCTTTTCTTTTCCCTCGCACGGTCAGGACAGAAGGCAGGTGAGTACGCCGCACGTTTAGCTGGCGCCTCAGGTGTGTACGTGCATGTGTATAAACAAGTAAGCAACACACTTTCCTGTTGGGTTTCCGGGGTGTGTTTGTTTGTTTTTCCTTACCGTTCTTTCTTTTTTTTTTCGGTCAGCGACCAACAGTTTTTTGATGTTCTTTTCCTCTACGTGCCTGCTCTTCACGAGCTCAGTTGGCA